>WNWK01047086.1:0-14073 GCA_009830355.1 Cherax destructor | reverse complement strand
CGTTCTTCCCACACTCGTCTCTCTCCCCACACTCGTTCTCTCCCCACACTCGCTCTCCCCCACACTCGCTCTCTCCCCCACACTCGCTCTCTCTCCCCCACACTCGCTCTCTCTCCCCCACACTCGCTCTCTCTCCCCCACACTCGCTCTCTCTCCCCACACTCGTCTCTCTCCCCACACTCGTCTCTCTCCCCACACTCGTCTTTCCCCACACTCGCTTCTCTCCCACACTCGTCTCTCTCCCCACACTCGTTCACCTCTCTTCTCCCCACACTCGTCTCTCTCCCCACACTCGTTCTTCCCCCTCACTCTCTCTCCCCCACACTCGCTCTCTCTCCCCCGCTCGCTCTCTCTCCCCCGCTCGCTCTCTCTCCCACTCGCTCTCTCTCCCACTCGCTCTCCCACTCCCTCCCTTTGAGGTATTCCCTGATCAATTCCTGTGTGTGTGTGTCAACAATTAAAATTTGCACCAATAACTCGTTACAGTTGTGGCTGGGTGTAGACTAATAGATTGCTCATTGCTTTATAATTTGTTCATGAGTGCAACCATGTACAGACGTAAGTAAATTTACTTACATGATTCATTACCTTGTAACTAGTGAATTAATTACCATTGTACCTTGTTCAGCTATCAAAACTTTGGGGCCCAGTCTCTGGACCCTATATATACCTCTGTAATCTGCAAATACCTTTGTAACTTGTCATGATTGTGACCATCTGAGTTCATTACCTTTGTAACTTGCTCAGCTATCAAACTTTGAGGTCCAGTCCCTGGACCCATTATGTACCTCTGTAATCTTTTGACTACCGCCCACAGGATGGGTATGGGGTGCATAATAAAGATATTAAACTAAAAAACGCTTAACAAGTATTTTAATGACAAGGGTGTGATGGTGGGAGCTGTGACTCTAATGGGTTTAGCGCTTGGTTTTGATAACTACAGCCTACAGGGAACACATTCTTGCTCCTGGGAAGAGTAAGACCCGTGGAAATTTGGTATCTGTTCTGTTTCACCTATAGATACTAGTGTTGCACATGTCTTAACTTTATTTTACACATTTTATAGGCTAAGAACTGTTATCTTACCTACCTCTGCTCACTTAAAAGCCCAGCCCTGTCTAAGGTGTACTACCACCCGCAGGATGCCATTCACAACAGTACTAAGACCCTGGTACCTACTTACCGCTCTTGTTCATCTAGCATTAGGTGCAAAGAAACTTGCCCAACGTTGTCACCCATGCCGGGGATCGAACCACGAACACTGTGAGAGCAGGGTGTTCACAACCGAACCATGGTGTTGTGTGCGCAAATTTAAATTCTGAATTTCCACAAAATTCATAGTTTGTAAAAAAAAAAAAAAAAAATGGTGCCATTTAATGTTGCACATGGGTGGGGAGGATTAGGAGATCCTATAGGCTTGGATGTAGGAGGATAGTGAGAACATGGAGGGATGGGGCAGAATTTTCTCCCTAATTCTAGGATGTTAAAAAAATTACACAATCCTCCACAGCAAATACTAACCTCTCCCTAATTTGATACTGTAAATCAACTTAGCATTACTATTCTTAAACATCCCATAGCCCCAGACAACAGCTATTAGACAATTAAAACACCCTGGCTCTTATTAAATGTAGTCTTATAACTGGGGCTTTTGGCATGTACACCCAACTATATTCCTTTGTACAACCATGTATCATGTCAAAATACTTATTATTAAACCCACAAGGGTCATACAGTACTGCAGGGTGTTAAAGATGTAATATGGCTGAACAGACACCAGTGAGGGTGAAGAGTATGTCAGGAAGTTAGGACAGTGAGGTGCGCACCCTCTGAAACTGCAGCCAGATGTGCAAAGAAATACCATTATCAAAGACTACCGGAGATGTCACATTACTGGGTTATTCTAGGCAAATTGTGTGTAGGTTTAATTGTAAGAAACCTGAACTTGTTTTAAGGAACCTGAATGAATCTCCACCTACAGGACAATGCTCGTTCACAAAGGTGATCAAACTTATCCACGAATACTATCAAATATATACTTCAAAGTGAACTGCAAACAGCTGTACTCTTAGCTAAGTGTCATTGCTCCCTGTCAATTTGGTTTGCACCCAGTCACCCCAAAATCTTGTCTTGAAATGCAGTTATTGATAAGATTTCGTTTGGATTTTTAACCCCGGAGGGTTAGCCACCCTGGATAACCCAGTAAAGTCAGTGCGTCATCGAGGACGGTCTTATTTCCATTGGGGTCCTCAATCTTGTCCCCCAGGATGTGACCCACACCAGTCTACTAACACCCAGGTACCTATTTTGCTGCTAGGTGAACAGGACAACAGGTATGGAAATGTCAAAATGTTTCCACCCTGCCGGGAATCAAACCCGGGGCCCTCAGTGTGTGAAGCGAGAGCTTTAGCCACCAGGCCACCTGATCACTACAATATTACCAGTATTTACTTGCCTAATTGTGGTTGCTGGGGGTAGTCATAGCTTCTGGACTTTAGCTACAAAAGGCCTTTGATATAGTCTGGGCAGTTTAAAAATTGTGCCCAGACCATGTAACGTGTGTAATGTCTAATTTGTTAAAAATGGTTCTATTTTTAGGATTTTATCTTAGCAATCCCCTAAAATACCAAATTACTAAATAGCTTACTAGGTTTACAGTGGAACCTCAGTTTTCGTGATTAATAAATTCTAAAGTCTGACGAAAACCGAATCGTACAAAAACTGAAGCAATATTTCCCATAAGAAATAATGTAAATCCAATTAATCCATTCCAGACACCCAAAAATATTAACAAAATACATTTTATAGAACTAGTTTTACTTACAGAAAATGAGAAATATAGAATGACTAATGAAATGGATAAATGAACATTTAACATCACTTTTACCTTTATTTATTCATTTACTACAAGTACATGTACATGATATACGTACAGGCCTAGCTGACATCAGACATATTACTATATAGAAAGTCCCTTGTTATGCTGAGCATTTCGGGCAGATTAGGTCAGTGTCCTAAGATGCGACTCACACCAGTCGACTAACACCCAGGTACCCATTTTACTGATGGGGAACATAGACAACAGGTGTAAAGAAACACGCCCAATGTTTCTGCCCTGGCTGGGAATCGAACCCAGGCCCTCGCCGTGTGAAGCGAGAGCTTTAGCCACCAGAGCCAGACTTGTTGGCGTATTGAAGACGGCGAGGAGGGGAGAGGGAGGAGAGGTTGTTGTTTGGAAGGGGAATCCCCTTCCATAAGGACTTAAGGTATTGAGGCCCTATCCAGGGTTACTTCCCTTTCTTTTACTGGCACTAGGACCAGCTTTAGTCACTGTACCCCTGTCGCCTAAAATGGGACACTGCATTGTCCTTGAACATGTTGCAGGCATTGCTTGCAACAGCTTCGTTAGGGTGATTTCTCCACAAAATTTTGCAACTCTCTCCACTTTGAACACAGGTCCTTATCACTGAAGGCACATTCTCCCCTCTCTTCTCTGAAGCAATTTCCTCAGCTGTGGCCCCATGGTGGCTTATTTAGAAGCCGCACTCAATAAAACACAAAAAAACAATGGATTATTACGAAATGTTTCGGATGAACGTGCGGGGTGATGCTCACTCAAGAAACAAAGGCAGACTGAGTCACGAATGCATGGGATGCTTTGTGTGGGCACTTGAGTAGCCGAGTCACACGAATGCGTTTGGTACGGACCATTTTCAACCTTATGAAAACAGTGGATGTACGAAAACTGGGACAATTTCGATGAAAGTCGTCGAAAACCGAATCCTACGAAAACTGGGGCATACGAAAGCGGAGGTTCCACTGTACGTACTTAAGTTTTGTATCATAATTTAACTAATTAGACTACCTTATGCTGGACATTATAATGGCTTCTAAGCCCATAAGGGTCATAGTGCTGCTATGCTGCACATAGTTTAAAGAAACCAACATCTGTGTGCTATTTTTGAAAGTTTAATAATGATAGATTATATGTATGCAAGAGTTGAAAATATTTTTTTTATACTAGCTTTGAAATGGTTTCCTACTTTAAACTCTACAGGTAAATGGTTTTTACTTTTTTATTAAATCTCTTGATTTGACTTGTTACAAATATTAATAGTTCCATTCCTGCCACAGAGTTTGAGCCTACTGGCCTGTACTACATGAGAGTGGAGGGTGGAGTGCTGATCTACTGTCCACAAGGCTTCATTCCTTCTGCCTACTTAAACCAATATGACTATTCCTGTCACACCAGTAGTTGGCCATCCCAACCCCTACCACCTCTCCCTGCTGTGGATGATACAGACAGTTTGTGTGGGAGCAACTCCAGTGAAACAAACGTGCAAATAAATGGCTTTGCATGTGTAGAAGACCCTGGAAGCTTTGATACCAAGGAATATACTTGTATAACTGCAGTGGCAAACTTTCCAGCAGAGTATGGAGCATTCCCTTGTATACCTGCAAATCTAAATACCATGGAAAACTTTGGGGAACATACCTGTGGCAACACTGTATCAGTAGACATGTCAAGTAACATAGAAGCCAGTAACTCTGGAAATGTTGAGACAGATAATTTGTATGAAGACTCTGGTAAATTCAAAGCTAGTTACTTTTACAGTGCTACTGCAAACTTTGATCCCTCGCACACTTTCAACCCTGCTGTGAGCTTTAAACCTAAACATACTTTAAACTCTTCTGTAAACTTTGACCCACCATGCCCTTTCAACTCTGCTGTGAACTTGGATCCTAGAAACCCATTTATTGTTGCATCCAACTCTAACCCTAGACCGATTTTTAATGCTGCAGTGAGCTCTGACCATCCCCACACCTTTAATGCTGCAGTGAGCTCTGACCATCCCCACACCTTTAATGCTGCAGTGAGCTCTGACCATCCCCACACCTTTAATGCTGCAGTGAGCTCTGACCATCCCCACACCTTTAATGCTGCAGTGAGCTCTAACCATCCCCACACCTTTAATGCTGCAGTGAGCTCTAACCATCACCACACCTTTAATGCTGCAGTGAGCTCTGACCATCCCCACACCTTTAATCCAGTTGCAAACTTTGAACCCAGACAAACCTTCAACCCTAAAGTGAACTTTGAACCCAGACAAACCTTCAACCCTAAAGTGAACTTTGAACCAATACCCAGACATGCACAAAACCCAGCAACAAATTTTGAACCTAGAGGTCTTTGCAGTTCATTAAACTTTAAAGAAAACTCTGCTACTAATAATTCTGAACCCAACAAGGAAACTGACACTGCCCCCAACAGAGCAATTAGTGGTAATATCAACAGCATTAGCACTAACCCCAACAATGGCATAAACTCTTTTCCTGATGACAATAGTACTAAATTTAATAATGAAGTAAATGTTAAAGTAGAGCCCTGCATAACGAACAAAGAGGCTGCTGCTGCTGCTGCAGCCACCACCACAGTCAACGCAATCAAGACTGCTCCTGGGCAGAAGAGCAAGAAGTATCCAGGCAGGCGTAAGTGAAATGCAATCTGTTTAAAGTTCACTTTACTGTATCAAACAATATAGTAGGACTCCTGTATCTGTGAAGGATACATTCAAAGACCTATTGCAGATGTCCAAAATGGTGCATAGTAATGAACCCTATATTTAAGTACATAACTTCTTTTTTTACATACCTATGATAGTTTAATTGATAAATTGTGTACAGTTAGTCAAGAATTAACCCTTTTTCACTGATGGGAAGCACTTTGACTTCTTAGGCTTTGAAGAACTATCACCATCACTTTTGCACTTTGGTGATTATTAAGGAAAAAGGTTATTTTCGGGCCAGGGTAAACTGGATAACTGAAACCGCGGAAACCAGACCTGCGGATACGGCAGTCCTACTGTACGTACACCTAAAAATAACTTAGCTTGTATTATATGCCTCATATTTTGTAATTACAGTATATTGGGGGAATTATTTGTAGCTACAGAAACAATAATACTTATCCTGTCTTGTTAAAAAAAAAAATCTAGATTTTTCACTATCATACTGCCTTGCCGTACATTGTTTACATACACTTTCAGCACCTATCCCCTCAAGGGAGGTTCTTTGATCCTGGTGAGGGGCTCTTGATCTAGGGAATTGGATCTATGGTCCAGTTCCCTGAATTGAGCCTGAATACCTTCCATCCCCCCCCCCACATGTGCTGTATAATCCTACGGGTTCAGCGCTCCCTCATGATGATAATTCAGCACTTATATTTTTTTTTTAACTTTGGCCTCTCATGCCCTCCAGTATAAAGAAATTTATACTGTATATCATGTCATTGTTAAAATCTTCCTCTTGACCAATGAGGGCATACAATGCTTTCACTGTGTAACTACTGTAGTATTTTAGTTCTTTAGCCATTTTGATTAAAGTTTAGACCTGTTGAAAATTCACAGAGTTATTTTAAATGTAAATGTTAAGCCATTTTAACTGGGAAGTGCTAAACCCATGGAAGTCAGTGCCTAGGCAGTGGGAAGTATTTGGGTTTGAACCAAGGAATGGGTGGACAAGTAAAATTTCTTGGCTTGGCCTCCTCATAATGAAGGCACCTCCCTTAATAGGTGCTGCATATTTAAGAATTTTCCTTGTACATACAGGCTATCCTATTGATCAAGCATTATTTAAATTACTGACCTAGATCTCCCAGGTGTCAAAATTTTATTGTTTTCTGGGCAGAGAATTACCAGTTACTATGGAAGTCTGGTGGATGGGGTAGAACTCCCACTTCTATGCACCACCGCCCACCCCCAACGCCACCACCTTCGCCTGCGTCTAGCCCTGTCCCTGCCTCAATGTGAGTAAAGTCATGCTAGAAATAGATTTCTTTGTATAAACTTTTTAATTTCATATTTTTGCATTTTTTTTAAATTTCTAATCTTAAGAGGCTGGTTCTTCCTATTTGTAATTGTTCCTGCTTTAGTTTTGTAGCTCTATTGGGCACTGCCCCTGACAACAGTACAGTTAACCTGTAAACAATGTACCTCCTAACAGGCTCGAGTCACCGAGGGGCTCGGTCAGCAACTCTTCCTTAGCAGCCTCATCCACAACTTGTAAGAAGAAAGTGAGGTGTGTTTTCTGCCAGAAGAATGGTGAAGAGGATGTATATCACATTTTCAAGGTGAAGTTCTAGAAAAGTTTTAATACGTCTTTTGTTTGGCCCTGTACATAGTAAAAGTCCACGAATAACCTGCACTTGTGAGAGGAACATTGACAGGCATGTCTTGGACCCATTTAAAGCCACAACAAAGGCAAGACTCAAGTTCCCAAAGGCACAATGAGGAAAAAGTGGTGGTGGACTTAGAATTGTCAGTTTTAGTAAAGGTAGCAACAGTGGCAATGGTTGAAATGTAGTAAAAGGAGTGGGCTACTTGCCCAGGACTACAGTAAAGATTGAAAATGGCATGTCAGGGCAGTAAAAATCAAAGTGAAGGATATTTGTGAATTTACCAAAGTATTGACTTGAGAAGAGTTTCAGGTACATTTGAAAATATAGAAAATTACTGATGCCCCTAGAGATTAATGGATATCTGGAATTTTTTTAATATATAGTATGTATAGTTTTAATGCAAAAGTACCTTCCTGGCAAGCACAAACTTCTAAACCACATTAGAATGCTAATTTTCAAGCCCCTAAGCTTTCTTTACAGCAAGTACTGGGTATGGTGGATTAGTGATCCAATGCAAGTAAAATCATTTGCACTATTCTCACATTAGTACTATAACAGAGGTGAAATCCAGCCAGATCTCAACTCTGTATTAATGTCAGGTAAAAAAAAATCAAAATACCTCAAATCAGATATCTGGTTACATTTTTGTGGCAAAATCAATATCCATCCATATCTAATAATCTTTATCCATGAATTACAATGTGAATTAAAATAAGTGATGACTGGCATGAATAAGTTATACAGTGTATTCAATATTAATAAGATGTAACTTAGTGCTGATCTCGAGCAAACTTAAATAACGTTACAATTTGTGCTACTCCAGAGGGAGTCAAACAGCATTGCAGGGAGGGAAGTGTACAAGTAGGAATGTGGTATAGGTAGGAGTGCATGAGGGTTATGGGTTGCCAAAGTTGGGGTTGGAGATAGTGCAAGAGTGAAATATAAATATAATTTGGTGCAACAAGTTAATCTGCATCAAAATTAACTTTCATGTTTGTTGGGAAGGTGGAAAAATAAGAAGTGAATCCTCTATTCCTGCTAAGACAATACATTAACATGTGATGGATAAAGTGTCACCTGCCAGTTCTCAGCAGTGTGGACATTTCTTCTGTGGTAGCAATAATTGCATCTTTTCATATGTATAAGTAAAATAACATTAAGCTTAGTTGCCTGAAAAATTTAGCAACATTGTTCAGGGTAATAAATGTGAGCATTATTTTTTTTACCAGTGAAGCAGGTTATTTTGATAACCTCTTGTTTAAAATTAAAAATTGATCATTCTATTTTATCAAGGACTTGTTACTGTTTTCTATTTCCATACTTTGAATTTTACAGTAAATTAAATTCAGCCTAGACTTTTGGTTAATTTGTTTTGCATATGTATCTCCATCCTCCAAAATTTGTAGTTTTATTCATTATTTCCCCCCACCCCACCCTCAACAAGTCTGCAGTCTCCCACCAAGGCAGGGTGACCTAAAGAAAAAATCTCCAAAAAGAATACTTTAATCATTCAACACTTTCACCTCACTCATACATAATCAGTCTTTGCAGAGGTGCTCAGATACAACAGTTTAGAAGTCCCTCCAAACTGCCAATATCCCAAACCCCTCCTTTAAAGTGCAGGCATTGTACTCTCCATTTCCAGGACTCTAATCCGGCTAACCAGAGGTATCTGTACTTGTGGCACCTTAGTGACCTTTCAGTAGAATTTGACACTGACCTCTTCCCTTCTTCCAAATGGATAATCTTTGGTGTGCTAGAGTTTGCCTTCCATTACTGATACTGTAGTAACTTTCCTCCCTGTACTTCAGTGCAAGGCATTGTATTTACAATTTTTTTTGCCATTGCCCAAAATGTGAATGATTTTCATGTTGCTATTGAATCTTTCACCCCCAGGATAAGAGGGGACGTGTGCTGTGCCCGGTTTTGTCCTCGTACAGATGTCGCCTGTGTGGAGCAACAGGGATGTATGCCCATACCCTCAAGTATTGCCCCAACAATAAGATAACCAGAGGAGACCCTGTAGCTGCTGGACTGCCTCCTGGGCTCATGCCAGCAAGTATAAAGTTGGAAGATCTTGTGTAGGAGATTGGGGGCTATGCACTGTTTCATGTTGTAATGACTGTAGTCTGTGGTTAATGTTTAGTTTTGATTTTGCTAATTTTGTTAGTGTAGATTTGGAGAAAGTTGGTAAATGTAAGTCAGTTATGATTAAATGGCAATACAAATGTCTAAATTTAATTCTTTGGTCCCTTTTAGCCCAAATTATGAATTGACTTTGGAAGCTGGTGCAAACCTAGCTAAAAGTTGTAAACTTGTAGCCTTCAATAAAATTATCACTAGACACTTCAAAGGACTACAGTCTTAGGAGGTAATTGATGGTAAAATTAGCTGGTTTAAGGTAAAAAAAATTTTTTTGCAAATGTAATATTAAAGGAATAACCCCGCTGTACTAAGTTCTATTGTTCAACTTTATGTTAATTTACTAATTTTGCTTCTTTGAATACAAGTACGTACTTGTCTAGGAAACTTAATTTGGCAAGGGGTGACACTCTTTGATAGCAAGTTTGATTGTACAGTACTATTAAGGAAAAAGTTTCCAGTTAAGTTCCAAATGTACAGTTAGAGATCTATGGGGAAGGAGGGATGGTTTTTGGAAGGTACAGAATTTTATACCTTGGTAAAAATGACTGGAATCTGTGAATATACAGACTGCATTTGTCTTGACATGCCTATTAGTTTTAGGTTAAATTTTGGTAGGTGAATGCATGTTTTCAAATGTAAATGTGCTTTTAGAAATTACCACCATACTAGTTTGTAAAAGTAATGTTCCTGCATTTTTAAATGTATTATGTACACATTTTTAAAAATCCAAATTTCATTATGCACTAGTTTGTGACTCACTTTAAAGTATATATTTAACATTTTAAATTTTTTAACAAGAATTATGGTTACATTCTAAATTGAAATGCTAAACTAATCATTGCAAGCTTTACTAGTTTCAAACTACTTGTGATACTATAATAGTCTGTAAGTTTTCAGTGAAAATAATTTTACTTAAAATGAAACTAGATATAATACTTTAATGTTCTGTAATAAAATTGGAGAAAAAGATTGGTAACTTTTGTAATCCTAGTGATGAAACCTGAATAAAGTATCCTTTTGGGAGGGAAAAAAAAACCCTATTATCTTTGTGCATTAAGAATGCAATTGCTAAAAGGAAAATACTGCATATTCATTTTCACATTTAAAAACATTTTTGAAAGCCGAATGAATGAAAGCCTTTCCCTATTTATACATGACAATAAACACAGTAGTTTGATAAATGTCTTAATGTAACTAACCTATGCTACATTAATAAAATGTAAGAGGCATTTACAGTAGTGTGCATATTAACTGGGACAGTGATGAAATGAGTTATTTGGAAAATTGTTTGAAAAATACACAGCAATATGACAGATAATTGATTTAAGATTATTATTATTATAATCAAATAGAAGCGCTAAACCACAGGGGTTATTGATTTAAGAGAAATGTTTACCCTTTGCTTTTATAAGCATTGCTACACACTTTGGCAAGATTTGTAGATATACCAGGTCCTAATAACTGCAGCAATTAGCTTCACATCTGAACAGTCCTGTTTTGCAATCATGTGTTTGTTTGGTTACTGCCCATAATTCTCAATTGGGTTGGTCAGTTTCCAGGTGAATTTAGAACACTTAGCTCACTCTTCAAAGAATGTCTGCATTTTTCTGGAAGCTTGGCATGGAGCAAGATCCTATTGGAAAAAATGACTAATCCATCAGGAAAGTCTATCCACAATGGGAAGATGAGTTGCTAGGATTTCCTTGCATCTGTCACTGTTCATTGTTCCCTCAACAATAACCAGCCATCCAGGGCCTTTAGCAGTAAAACTACCACAAATCATTGAAAGCGGATGTTTTGGCACTTGTTGAATGTCAGTCTGAAGAGGTTTGCCTTTGCAGTGTCTCTACCGTATTTTTCTAAATTTGTCATTATCCCTAATGATAGTCCCCACTGCATTATTTTTTCTTTATAGCAGCAGTTAATAATTTTCTTTACTGGGTTTCTGACAGTTGTGCAAGCTTTAAGGAGCCTTTGTCGAACAGTTGAATACATTTATGCTAGCTGAAGCGATGTTGCAGGTGTATGGAATAGGAGGTAGGTTACTGAAAGCAGTGAAGAGCTTTTATGAGAATAGTGAGACTCAGGTTAGTGTGTAGGAGAGAGGGAGATTATTTCCCAGTAAAAGTAGGCCTTAGACAAGGATGTGTGATGTCACTGGTTGTTAAATATATTTATAGATGGGGGTGTAAGGGAAGTGAATGCGAGGGTGTTGGCAAGAGGTGTGGGGGTTAAGTCAAAGAATCAAATACAAAGTGGGAGTTGTCACAGTTGCTTTTTGCTGATGACAATGTGCTTTTGGGAGATTCTGAAGAGTTGCAGAGGTTGGTGGATGAATTTGGTAGGGTATGTAAAAAGAAAATTGGAAGTGAATATATAGGAAAGAGTAAGGTAATGAGGATAAAAAGATTAGGTGACGAAAGATTGGATATCAGATTGGAGGGAGAGAGTATGGAGGTGAATGTATTCAGATATTTGGGAGTGGACATGTCAGCAGATGGATCTATGAAGGATGAGGTGAATCATAGAATTGACGAGGGGAAAAGGGCAAGTGGTGCACTTCGGAGTCTGTGGAGACAGAACTTTGTCCATGAAAGTAAAGAGGGGAATGTATGAGAGTATAGTTATACCAACACTTATATGGGTGTGAAGCATGGGTGATGAATGTTGCAACAAGGAGAAGGCTGGAGGCAGTGGAGATGTCATGTCTGAGGTCAATGTGTGGTGTGAATATAATGCAGAGAATTCGGAGTTTGGAAATTAGGAGGAGGTGCAGGATTACCAAAACTATTATCCAGAGGGCTGAGGTGGTTCGGACATGTAGAGAGAATGGAACGAAACAGAATGACTGAGTGTATAAATCTCTAGTGGAGGGAAGGCGGGGTAGGGGTCAGCCTAGGAAAGGTTGGAGGGAGGGGGTAAAAGAGGTTGTGTGAGAGGGGCTTGGATTTCCAGCAGACATGTGTGAGCGTATTTGATAGTAGTGAATGGAGACAAATGGTTTTTAATACTCTGCTCACACTCCAACAGCATGTAAAGTAACATTTATGAAGGGATTCAGGGAAACCGGCAGGCCAGACTCGAGTCCTGGAGATGGGAAGTACAGTGTCTGCACTCTGAAGGAGGGGTGTTAATGTTGCAGTTTTATAACTGTAGTGTAAAGCACCCCTCTGGCAAGACAGTGACGGAGTGAATGATGATGAAAGTTTTTCTTTTTTGGGCCACCTTGCCTTGGTGGGAATCGGCCGATGTGTTAATTAAAAAAAAAAAGCGAAATATATATCTGCTGGTTTTCTTGGGATCCTTTACACTATTTCTTATGATAACCTTGTCATGAGGTGGTCTTGTCATCTTCCTTGATGCAGCACTCCATAATCACCAGTATTGTTAGCTCTTCAGAATCTGACCAACAGTTATAATATCTATTTCTACAAGTACATGTACAAGGTATACAGGCCTAGCTGACATCAATGATGTACGTACTACTATATAGAAAGCCACTTATGCTGAGCATTTCGGGCAAATTAGGTCAGTTTTGTCCCAGGATGTGACCCACACAAGTCGACTAACACCCAGGTACTCATTTTATACTGATTGGTGAACAGAGGTGTAACACTTGTCATGAATTGGAAAGAATTTGGCGAAATTCCATTCACTCACGGATCGCACTTGCAGGAAGGAATAGCCTTTCAGAACAGCTGTTGTAGGACTAAGTTGCAGGGAAACACCACAGCTAGATGGTTACCAGAAGTCAGTAGTAAACTCTTCTGAAAAGAACCCAACTACATTAAGCTGGTAACTAAGACATGACATAATCACAAGATTTACTTGTCACACTGAATTTGCATATTACTGTATGGCATGATTATTATTATTAAAATCAAATAAAGCGCTAAACCACAGGGGTTATACAGCGCTGCAGGTTATTGCAGGATGCAGGGAGAATGGGTTGTAAGAGGGAGATGGATGATTAGTTGGGTATGGAGTGCAGCAGGATGGTGGATAGTGCAGGGATAGAGAGTAGCAAGAGATCAAGGTAGAAGGGACTGAGGGAGGTGCTAGAGGTATAATCTTCAGAGTTTGTGTAGTAAGTCAGTTTCTGTCAAAAAGTCTGAGAGTCAGGATTAAAGGAGGGTCCATCTGCAAGAAGGGAAGGTAAAGAAAGGGCCGCAGAGCGAAGACATCGTTGGAGGTAAATTCTGCGTGCTCGTTGATAGTGGGCAGTCCAACAGGATATGTTGAACAGACACTGGAACCTGACAATGCTCAGAGAGGGGCAGGGAGCCTCTCCATGAGATACCCGTGAGTAAGACGAGTGTGGCCGATGCGAAGACAGGAGAGAGTAGTCTCCCAACCTCGACATTGGTGACAAGGCCAGAAACCTATAACCGGTTTAATAGAATAGTTTGTTATTCAGCAGGTCAGACCAGCGTTGTTGCCAACGGGTGCGAAGGTGGGTAGCAATGACCGCAAAATAGTCCGTGAAAGGAACACCTCTATATGAAACTGGAAGGTCATGTACTGCTGACCGCGCAGCAGTGTCTGCCTGTTCATTGCCCTGTACGTCAACATGACCAGGGACCCAACAAAAAACTATCTTTATGCTTGCTAGCTGTATAACCCCTGTGGTTTAGCGCTTCTATTTGATTATAATAATAATAATAATTTATGCTTGCTAAAGATACGGCGTAACCAAAGGTGGATACGAAGAACTAGGGGGTGAGGTGTATCAATTTACGGATAGCCTGTAA
>WNWK01047085.1:0-14074 GCA_009830355.1 Cherax destructor | reverse complement strand
TTCATATGTTTTATTGTTAGTATTAAATTATATTATTGACAAATTACCAATTTCTAAGCCGTTCAGCGAGTAAATAACTTTTCATTGATTGTATTATCTGTTCCCAAATGTAAAGTCATGGAGATCAGGGAAGGGCAAAGAAGACCGCAGACAGAGTATATATAGTCTAGGTGGCCAAAGACTGCAAACCTCACTCAAGGAAAAAGATCTTGGGGTGAGTATAATACCGAGCACATCTCCTGAGACTCCTAAGACACATGTTGCACATGTGTCTAAATTTCATCTTGTCGATATTGTATACGATTCTTGTACTTCTTTGCATATTGATGTTATATATTCCATCATCCCGTTTGTTGCGCGCGCGGTGTGTGTACTCACCTATTTGTGGCTGCAGGGGTCGAGTCATAGCTCCTGGTCCCGCCTCTTCACTGATTGCTAATAGGTCCTCTCTCTCTCTGTTCCATGAGCTTTATCAAACCTCGTCTTAAAACTATGTATGGTTCCTGCCTCCACTACGTCGCTTTCTAGGCTATTCCACATCCTGACAACTCTATGACTGAAGAAATACTTCCTAACATCCCTTTGACTCTTAGGAGTCTTCAACTTCCAATTGTGATCCCTTGTTTCTGTGTCCCCACTCTGGAACATCTTGTCTCTGTCCACCTTATCTATTCCTCGCAGTATTTTATATGTCGTTATCATGTCTCCCCTAACCCTCGTGTCCTCTTCGTAGGACAATCCCCTTAGCTCTGGGACTAGTCTTGTTGCAAACCTTTGCACTTTCTCTAATTTCTTGACGTGCTTGACCAGGTGTGGGTTTCAAACTGGTGCTGCATACTCCAGTATGGGCCTGACGTATATGGTGTACAGAGTCTTGAATGATTCCTTAGTGAGGTATTGGAACGTTATTCTTAGGTTTGCCAGCCGCCCGTATGCTGCAGCAGTTATCTGATTGATGTGTGCCTCAGGAGATGTGCTCGGTATTATACTCACCCCAAGATATTTTTCCTTGAGTGAGGTTTGCAGTCTTTGGCCACCTAGACTATACTCTGTCTGCGGTCTTCTTTGCCCTTCCCCGATCTCCATGACTTTACATTTGGCAGGGTTAAATTCAAGGAGCCAGTTACTGGACCAGGCTTGTAGGCTGTCCAGGTCTCTTTGTAGTCCTGCCTGATCCTCAACTGATTTAATTCTTCTCATTAACTTCACATCATCTGCAAACAGGGACACTTCTGAGTCTATCCCTTCCGTTATGTCATTCACATATACCAAAAACAGTACAGGTCCTAGGACTGACCCTTGACTCGTGTTACCATGACTCGTTGTTGCCTCACTGTCAGATATTCTCTGTTCCATTGCAGTGCCTTTCCTGTTATGTGTGCCTGATCCTCTAGATTTTGCATTAACCTCTTGTGAGGAACTGTGTCGAACGCCTTCCTGCAGTCCAAGAAAATGCAGTCTATCCAACCATCTCTCTCGTGTCTTACTTCTGTTACCTTGTCATAAAACTCCAGTAGGTTTGTGACACAGGATTTTCCTTCCCTGAAACCATGCTGGTTGTCGTTTATAAGCTTGTGTCTTTCTAGGGGCTCCACCACTCTCCTCCTGATGATCTTCTCCATGACTTTTCATACTATACACGTCAGTGACACAGGTCTGTAGTTTAATGCCTCGTGTCTGTCTCCTTTCTTAAAAAATTGGGACTACATTTGCCATCCTCCACGCCTCAGGTAGTTGCCCAGTTTCACTGGATGTGTTGAAGATTTTTGTTAGTGGCACACACAACATCTCTGCTCCCTCTCTAAGGACCCACGGAGAAATGTTGTCCTGTCCCACCGCTTTTGAGGTATCGAGTTCACATAGCACCTTCTTCACCTCCTCCTCGGTTGTGTGTATTTCATCCAGCACTTGTTGGTATACCTCCCTATTCTGAATTCCTGGAGTCCTTCCTGTCTCCTCTGTAAATACTTCTTTAAATCTCATGTTGAGCTCCTCACATAACTCTTGGTCGTTTCTTGTGAACTCCCCACCTTCCTTCCTCAGCCTAAATACCTGGTCCTTGACTGCTGTTTGCTTCCTGATGTGGCTGTACAACAGCTTCGGGTCAGACTTGACTTTTGATGCTATATCATTTTCATATTGTCGCTGAGCCTCCCTTCTTACCTGTGCATATTCGTTTCTGTGTGTGTGTGTGTGTGTGTGTGTGTGTGTGTGTGTGTGTGTGTGTGTGTTTGTGTGGTGTGTTTGTGTGTGTGTGTATGTCTGCGTGTGTGTAAGTAAATGTGTGTAAGAGAGAGAGTGTGTTCTATGTTCTTGTACTAATTCCTGTGTATCTTTTATTTCAGGTAAATGTTCATTTTATATGTCTAGTATAGCGTACATGCAGTCAATGTTTACAATGATCGCTCCAAAGAATAGTGGAATTGTGCCAGCTATTAATAAAAGGTAAATAATATCACAGACACACACACACTCAAGGACACACACACACACACACACACACTAATACACAATAATACACACTAATACACACACACTACCGCAGTCACAAAGCAGTCACGCGCGTTTTGAGCTCCGCTAAATTGTGTCGTATTGGGTGGTCCTAGGGGGAATCCGAGTGCAACAAACAGGCGTGGGCATAGGCTAAAGTGTCATACTCATTTATAACCAAAAAGCAGGGAAATACGAGTGATCTCAGAGGAAAAAAACATAGTAAATAGTGGAAAGTGCCAGTGAGGGGAGACGGTGTTAGGCCTAACAGCGGTTTCCACACAGCAGGAAGTCGAGAATTTATCGTAGTGAACTATAATGCAGTGGGGAGCATATCTACTGGAGGCACCCAAGTAAGGAAGATAAGTGCAAGGCAAGCAGTGAACAATACGGTGATTGCATAAAGTGAGCCCAATAGAAAAGAAACGAAGAGGTAGTACCCAGCAGTACCCTGCTGGGCGCCACGCCAGGAGAATACCGACAGCAGACATCAAATGTAATGTACAAAATCCTAGTTGTGGTTTGCAGGTTTGCAGGTTTCTGGCCCTGAGTTGCTGAAGCTGTGGGACAAATCCCTGCTCGTAGGAGCTGAATTCATAGTATAGTTCATAGTTCGGAAGACAAGTCAGGGTGCAGGGCTACCAACCAAATGTACACACGTGTACGCATGCCACACACACATACTCTTGAAGTAGTCAGGATATAGACATAGTACCATACAATTGTTCATGTAGTAGCAACAATATTATTACCAGTTTATAAGTAGCAACTTTTAGTAGCAGTGCTTAGTAGGATTACAGAATTAGATTTAGAATAGGTAGACACTGTGTAAGAGGTGCCAAGACGCACACACACACACACTTGAAATAGTCGGGGTGTAGTAGACCATACAACTGTTCTTGTATTAGCAATTATATTTTTATCAGTTATATAGGAAGTAGTATTCTTTTTAGTTTTTGTAGCTAAGTAAGGTAGGAAGACAATTCAAAGACATGGGCGGAGTGCAGGCGCGGTGAGTCAGAGGTAAACAAACACACGCACACACAGTGAGGACAGGCTCACACACACACACGTACACACACACACTCAGTTAGGCCTAGCATCTTGACCAGTAACCCACTAACCTTTTCCCTCCATACCCCATAATCCTCCCACGCGCACACACACACAAACACACACACACACACATACGCTCACACACATGCACACACTCCCTCTATACCCTCTATACCCTAGCTTAGCACAATCCGGTTATAGAACTAGTACTAGCAAAATCCTAGATTAATATTAGGAGAGTAGTCCAATCTTCTGAAACCTATCTCCCTCCACCGCTCTCTCCCCCCGCTCTCTCCCTCCCTTTCTCCCTCACACGTGCACCCTCCCTCCCTCCCTCTCCCTCTCTATACCTCCCCTTCTCCCTCACACACACACCCTTCCCCTCTCTCCCTCCCCTCTATATACCTCCTTCTCCCCTCTCTATACCTTCTTCTCCCCCATCTCCCCTCCCGATCCCTCCCAATCCCTCTCCCTACCTCTCCCTATCCCTCCCTATCCTCTCCCTCTCCCTACCTTTCCCTATCCCTCTCCCTCTCCCTACCTCTAGTACTAGCAAAATTCTAGCTTAATATTAAGGAGAGTAGTCCAAACTTTCTGAAAACCTATCTCCCCACTCTCTCCCTCCCTTCTTCCCTCAAACGCACTCCCTCTCTCCCTCTCTATACCCCCTCCCCCTACCTCCGTCCCCTTCTCCCTCACACACAAACCCTCCCCTCTCTCCCTCCCCCTCTCTATACCTCCTCTCTCCCCTCTCTATACCTCCCTCTCCCCCATCTTCCCCTCCATATTCCTCCCTCTCCCTCTCCCCACCTCTCTCTCTCACTCCCCCTCTCCCTCCCTCTCTTTCTCCCACCCCCCCTCTTCCTCCCTCTCCCTCTATCTCTTTATCTCCCTCCATCTCTCTACCTCCCTCTCTCTCCCTCTACCTATCTCTCTTCCTACCTCTTTACCTCCCTCTCTCTCTCCCTCTCTCTCTCGCTCTCTTTCTCTCTCCCTCTATCCACCCTCTTCTACATTTCCTCTAAGCTATCTCTCTCCCCATCACCCCCATTCCTATCCTTTCTCCGTTTCTCCCTCACCCCCTTCCCTACCCCTCTTCTTTCTCCCTTCTCCTGACACCTCAATACATCCACAGGGGACTCAGTGGGAAGATGGGTGGCTCAGAGAGGACGTCAACAAGGAGGAAGCTGGCCGATCAGGGAAGGCAACAGTGGGAGGAGGAAATTTCTAGAAGGGAGAAGGACTGGGAGAGGAAGATATTGGTGATCACCGAGGAGCTCAATGAAAGGGAAAAGGAATGGGAGAGGAAGCTATTGGTGATCAGCGAGGAAATGGAGAAGAGGATAGCTGAAGAGAGTAGAAAATGGGTAATGCAAGCCAAAAAAGCAGAAGCCAAGATCCAGACCCTACAAGAGAAGCTGCAGGGACTGACACAGAATAGAGACAATAGTACCTGGCAGGAAACAACGCTTGGAGCTTGTGCACCAGGCACAGCCAAAGGGAATGAGGAGAAAGGAGGAGAACTCGTGTATGCACAGGCACTGGCAGTCACACATGGGGCCCGAAGCAAGACGAACAGGATAACAACACACAAGAGGGATATAGAAGAAGCAGCCAGGGTCAAGAAGAGCACCACAGGAACAACAAATGGGAGCACAGAAACAACATATGAGAGGGTAGACAAAGCAGCAGACACGCTAAACACGGAGACCCCAACAACACACTGCAGCGGACAGGGACATATGAGCAGACCGGACGCAAAAAGGAACACGGGGAATACATCCATGACAGCACCGGGAGAGGCTAATGCACCTTTGACAAGGCAATGGGAGACACAATGGGAGGAGGAGAGGGAGAAGTCGATCTTTATCTATGGCCTGAAGGAAGTCGAAGGGGACACCCACGACAGAAGGAAACAGGAGGAGAAAGAAAAGATCGATGGTATCATGCTAGCAATAGGGGGAGACTCATCCCAAGTGACAAATTTTCAGAGAATCGGGTGATACACAAAGGGAAGAAATCGACCCCTCAAGGTAATATTCAAGGCAGAATCAGCCCGCACCATGATCCTGCAAGAGAAAGCTCGGCTGAGGACGAACCAGGGGTACCAGAATGTATACCTAGATCGGGACAGAACGCAGGAAGAAAGGGAGGCCTGGAGGGAGAAGATAAGAAGGAGAAGAGAGGAGGGAGGGGAGACAGCGAGATACGGAGGACACCAAGACCAAGCAGGACAAACACACACACTGGAAGTACCCTCAGCGGGTCTCAAATCACAAACAACCCACGACAACCATACACACTAGCACCACACCCACTTATCAGGCCCCCTGTCCCCACCCAAGCAAATGAAAACCCACCATCACAGTTACCCCCCCCACCTCAAACTCCACCCCACCTGCCCATACCCCAACCATACAATCACCCCCACCCATGCTGCAACCCCTGTGGGCACCCTGCCCACACCCCCAACCCACCAAGATCTCCCCAGGGCCACAGTATTGGAAACAAGGTTGAAGGTTTGGTACACAAACGCGGATGGAATTACGAATAAGTATGAAGAGTGGAATGAAAGAATAGATGAGGCATCCCCAGACATCATAGCAGTCACAGAAACTAAACTAAATGAGACAGTAACAGATACAATCTTCCCACAGGGATATCAGATCCTGAGGAAAGATAGGAGGAGCAGGGGGGGGAGGAGGGGTCGCACTTCTTTTAAGGCACCGTTGGAGATTCGAGGAAATGGTAGGAGTGGAGGTGGGTAGAGAACGGGTCTTCATAGTAGGTACCATCCAGTCTGGGGAGCATAAGATAGTCATTGCAGTGATGTATAACCCACCACAGAACTGCAGGAGGCCAGGAGAAGAATACGATGAGAACAACAGAGCGATGGTGGACACCCTGGCGGAGGTGGCAAGAAAAGCACACATGAGCAGAGCGAAGCTACTGGTCATGGGAGATTTCAACCACAGGGAGATCGACTGGGAGAACCATGAACCACGTGGGGGTCCAGAAACTTGGAGAGCCAAGATGATGGACGTGGTACTAGAAAACCTGATGCACCAACATGTCAGGGACACGACCAGAGAGAGAGGAGAAGATGAACCAGCAAGACTGGTCCTTGTATTCACCCTGAACAGCTCAGATATTGAAGACATAACGCACGAGAGCCCCCTGGGAGCCAGTGACCATATGGTGCTTACCTTTGAGTACATTGTAGAGCTACAGGTGGAGAGGGAAAACAGTACCGATAGAGACAAACCAGACTTTAAAGAGGAAACTACACGGGCATGAGGATTTTCCTGCAGGACGTTCAGTGGGTAGGGAAATGGAAGGACTGACAATAAATGAAATGATGGAATACGTAGGGGCAAAGTGCAAGGAGGCAGAGGAACGATTTATACCCAGAGGCAAAGGATTAAATGGGAAGGCCAGAAAGAGCCAATGGTTTACCCAAAGGTGCAGGGAGGCAAAGACTAAGAGTATCAGAGAATGGAAACAGTACAGAAGGCAAAGAACCCAAGTAAACAAAGAGATTAGTAGAAGAGCTAGAAACGAGTATGCACAAGTACGGAGGGAGGCCCAGAAACAGTACGAAAATGACATAGCATCGAAAGTTAAGTCTGACCCGAAACTGATGTACAGTCACATCAGAAGGAAGACAACAGTCAAGGACTAGGTGATATGGCTGAGGAGAGAAGATGGGGAACTCACAAGTAATGATCAAGAGGTATGTGAGGAGCTCAACTTGAGGTTTAAGGAAGTATTCACAATGGAGGAAGGAAGGCAGCTGGGTAGACAGGACGTGGTTCGTCACCAACAAGGGATGTACCAAGTGCTAGAGGGCATACACACAACTGAGGAGGAAGTGAAGCAGTTACTCAGTGACCTCGATACCTCAAAGGCGATGGGTCCGGACAATATCTCCCCGTGGGTTCTTCGGGAAGGAGCTGAGGTACTGAGTGTGCCACTTACCATAATATTCAACACATCCCTTGAAACTTGGCAGCTACCTGAGGTATGGAAGAAGGCCAACGTAGTCCCCATTTTTAAAAAAGGAGACAGAAAAGAGGCACTAAACTATAGACCGGTGTCACTTACATGTATAGTGTGCAAAGTCCTGGAGAAAATCATCAGGAAAAGAATGGTGGAACACCTTGAGCTGAACAGGATAATAAACACCAGATAGCACGGATTCCGGGAAGGCAAATCCTGTGTAACAAACCTCCTAGAGTTCTATGATAAAGTAACAGAGGTAAGGCAGGAGAGAGAAGGGTGGGTTGATTGCATTTTCCTGGACTGGAGGAAGGCCTTCGACACAGTTCCTCACATGAGATTAGTAAAGAAGTTGGAAGAACAAGCAGGTATAATAGTAAGGGCACTTGAATGGATCAGGGAATACCTCAAAGGGAGGCAACAACGGCTCATGGTGCGTGGTGAGGTATCACAGTGGGTGCCTGTGACGAGCGGTGTACCGCAGGTGTCAGTCCTAGGACCAGTGTTATTCCTGGTATATGTAAATGACCTGACGGACGGGATAGACTCATAAGTGTCTCTATTCGCGGATGATGTGAAAATAATGAGGAGAATCACATAGGAAGAGGACCAGGCAGGGCTGCAAACAGACCGAGACAAGCTCGACATCTGGTCTAGCAATTGGCTTCTCGAATTCAATCCCTCCAAATGCAAAGTCATGAGGATCGGAGAAGGGCAAAGAAGACCGCTGACAGAGTACAAGCTAGGCGGACAAAGGCTACAAACCTCGGCAAAGGAGAAAGACCTTGGAGTGAGTATAATGCCAAGCACGTCTCCGGAGGCACACATCAACCAGATAACTGCGGCAGCATATAGGCGACTGGCAAACCTAAGATTAGCGTTCCGTTACCTTAACAAGGAATCGTTCAAGACACTGTATACCGTGTACGTCAGGCCCATACTAGAATATGCAGCACAAGTCTGGAACCCACACCTGGTCAAGCACGTAAAGAAACTAGGGAAAGTGCAAAGGTTTGCGACAAGGTTAGTTCCACAACTCAGGGGTCTGTCTTATGAAGAAAGATTGAGGGAAATAGGACTAACAACACTGGAGGAAAGAAGGGTCAGAGGAGACATGATAACGACATACAAAATACTGCAGGGAATTGACAAGGTAGACAGTGACAGGATGTTTCAGAGAGGGAACACAGAAACAAGGGGACACAACTGGAAGCTGAAGACTCAGATGAGTCAAAGGGATGTTAGGAAGCATTTCTTCAGCCACAGAGTAGTCAGGAAGTGGAATAGTCTAGAGAAAGATATAGTGGAGGCAGGAACCATACATAGTTTTAAGACAAGGTATGATAAAGCTCATGGAGCAGGGAGAGCAGAGACCCAGTAGCAGACAGCGAAGAGGCGGGGCCAGGAGCTGAGTCTCGACCCCTGCAACCACAATTAGGTGAGTACAATTAGGTGAGTATACACTCACATGCACACTCATACACACACAGACACAGGCACACACACTCGCACACACATACTTATACACACACACACACTAACAGCTGAGCAGAAAAAAAGATAGACCATTGATCATAATTGGCTACAGAAGAGATTGAAGAATGGAACACTTTAATGGCAGGACCTAAATCGTCTCAGGAGATGCAAAGGGAAATACAGTGGGAGGACGAAAGGAAAAGGTCAGTTTTTGTCTACGGGCTCCAGGAAGTTGAAACAACATCCTGCAGGAGAAAGCACGACTAAGTTACACACGGGAATACCAGAGAGTGTACATCGACCCAGACAGAACACAAGAAGAAAGGAAGCTCCTGAAAGAGAGGGTACAAAGATGCAAGGAGGAACGAGAGGCTATGACGGAGATGAGCAGGAGATCCCTGACCCAGGTGGAAGGGCAAACACAACCTCCTCCAGAACCACCCACAGAAGGAATCCAATCACAGCAACCCCTATGCAACCCAACAATATAAATCAGAACCCACACACTGTACCCTCTGCCCCCACCCCCTTATCACAAACCCCACCCCAAGAGCAACCCCCACAGGCCCAGAGCCCACACCCACTCATCAAAAACCCCACCCCCACAGCAACCCCTCTAGGCCCCCACCAAGGTTCCCACTTCCCCAACCCCACCATTCTTCCCAGACCACAGTTTTTGAAAAGAAGTTGAAGATTTGGTATATGAACGTGGATGGAATAATGAATAAATGTGTGGAGTGGCACGAAAGAATCGAGGAGACGTCCCCAGACATCATAGCAGTCATGGAAACAAAACTCATTGGGACGATAACAGACGCAATCTTCCCACCCAGATATCAGATCCTGAGGAAAGATAGAAGGAGCAGAGGGGGAAAAGAGGTTGCATTGCTCATTAAAAACCGATAAGGATTTCAGGAAATAGAAGGAATGGACGAGATTGGAGAAATGGATTACATACTAGGTTCAATTCAGTCTGGGGGGCATAAAGTAGTTATTGCAGTGATGTATAACCCGCCACATAACTCCAGGAGACCAAAAGTGGATTATGTAGAGAGCAACAGAGCAATGGTGGACACACTAGCTGAGGTGGTCAGAAGAGCTCACTCGAGTAGAGTAAAGCTACTGATTATAGGTGATTTCAACCACAGGGAGATTGAATGGGAAAACCTGGAGCCACACGCGGCCCCGAAACATGGACATCTTGAGAGCTTGTGGTACTGGAAAACCTCATGCATCAACATGTTAGGGACACTATCAGAGAGAGAGGGGAGGATGAACCAGCAAGACTGGACCTCGTGTTCACCCTGATTAGCTCAGACATTGAGGACATCACATATGAAAGGCCCGTGGTAGCTAGTGATCACGTGGTTCTGAGCTTTGAATACATAGTTGAGTAACAAGTGGAGAGGGTAACAGGAGTAGAATATGAAAACTATAAAAAGGGGGACTACACAGGTATGAGAGAATTGGAGGCAGAGGAAAGGTTTGTTCCCAACGGGAACAGAAATAATTGGAAGACCAGAAGGAGCCCTTTCTTGTAGAGAGGCAAAAACTAAGTTCACTAGAGAATGGGAAAAGTACAGAAGGCAAAAGACCCAGGAAAATAAAGAGATTAGTCGAAGAGCCAGATACTAGTATGCACAGATAAGGAGGGAGGCCCAGCAACAGTACGAAAACAACATAGAATTGAAAATCTAGTTCCACCCGAAGCTGTTGTATAGCCACATCAGGAGGAAGACAACAATGAAGGACCAGGTAATCAGGCTGAGGAAAGAAGGTGGGGAGCTCACAAGAAAAGACCAAGAAGTATGTGAGGAGCTCAACATGAGATTTAAAGAAGTATTTACAGAAACAGAAATGGCTCTGGGAAGACTAGCTTGTGCTAGTATCATGCCGTGCTCCTTCCTTAAGTTTAAGTGACCTGACTAGGTGGGTGATTGGTCTAATCCGGGGAGTGACATGGACCTGCCTCGCATGGGTCAGTAAGCCTACTGCAGTGTTCTTTCTTATGATGTTCTTCTTATGTTCTTAAGACAGAACAGAGGGGTACACCAACAATAACATACCAACAAATGTTGGTTGAAATACACACAACCGACGAGGAGGTGAAGAAGCTGTTAATTAACCTTGATACCTCAAAGGTGGTGGGACCGGACAACATCTCTCCGTATGTCCTTAGGGTAGGGAGCAGAGACGCTGTGTGTGCCACTAACCACAATTTTCAACACATCCCTTGAAACTGGGCAACTACCTGAGGTATGGAAGACAGCAAATATAGTCCCCATTCTTAGGAAAGGAGACATAAACGAAGCACTAAACTATAGACCAGTGTCACTGATATGTATAGTATGCAAAGTCATGGAGAAGATTATCACGAGGAGAGTGGTGGAGCACCTGGAACTGAACAAGATTATAAACGACAATCAGCTCGGATTTATGGAAGGCAAATCCTGTGTCACAAACCTACTCGAGTTTTATGACAAGTTAACGAAAGTAAGACACGAGAGATAAGGGTGGGTTAATTGCATTTTCTTGGACTGCAAAAAGGCCTTCGACACAGTTCCTTACAAGAGATTAGTTCAGAAGCTAGATGATCAGGCACGTATAACAGGAAGGGTACTGCAATGAATAAGCGAATGCCTGACAGGGAGGCAACAACGAGTCATGGTACGGGATGAGGTATCACAGTGGGCGTCTGTGACGAACGGGGGCCCACAGGGGTCAGTCCTAGGACCAGTGCTATTAATGATATATGTGAATAACATGATGGAAAGGGATAGACTCAGAAGTGTCCCTGTTCGAAGACGATGTGAAGTTAATGATAAGAATTAAATCAGATGAGGATCAGGCAGGACTACAAAGAGACCTGGACAGGATGGACGCGTGGTCCAGGAACGGCTTCTCGAATTTAACCCTGCTAAATTCAAAGTCATGAAGTTCGGGGAAGGGCAAAGAAGACTGGAGACAGAGTATAGACTAGGTGGCCAAAGACTGCAAACCTCACTCAAGAAGAAAGATTTTGGGGAGAGTATATTACCGAGAACGTCTCCAGAAGCATATATCAACCAGGTAACTGTTGCAGCATATGAGAGCCTGGCGAAACTGAGAATATCGTTCCGATACCTCAGTAAGGAATCATTCAAGACTCTGTACGTGTACGTCAGGCCCATACTGAAGTATGCAGCACCAGTTTGGCACCCACACATGGTCAAGCACGTCAAGAAATTAGAGAATGCACAAAGGTTTGTAACAATGCTAGTTCCAGAGCTAAGGGGAATGTCCTACGAAGAAAGGTTAAGGGAAATCGGCCTGACGAAACTGGAGAACAGGAGGGTTAGGGAAGACATGACAACGACATATAAAATACTGCGAGGAATAAGTGAGGTGGACAGAGACAGGATGTTCCAGAGATGGGACACAGAAACAAGGGGTCACAATTGGAAGTTGAAGACTCAGATGAATCAAACGGATGTTAGGAAGAATTTCTTCAGTCTTAGAGGTGTCAGGAAGTGGAATAGTCTGGCAAGTGATGTAGTCTAGGCAGGAACCATTCACAGTTTTAAGACGAGGTATGATAAAGCTCATGGAGCAGGGAGAGAGAGGACGTAGTAGCAGTTAGTGAAGAGGCGGAGCCAGGAGCTGAGTCTCGTCTCCTGCAACCACAAATAGGTGAGTACAAATAGGTAAGTACACACACACACACACTCACACATGCACACGTGCACACACACATAAACACACACACACGCACGTGGACCTCGAGTTCACCCTGAGCATTTCAGACATTGAGGACATCACATATGAGAGGCCCCTGGGAGCCAGTGACAACTTGGTTCTGAGCTTTGAGTACATAGTAGAGTTACAAGTGGAGATGGCATCAGGAGTTGAGTGGTAGAAGCCGAACTATAAAATGGGGGACTACACGGGTATGAGGAACTTCCTGCAGGAGGTTCAGTGGGACAGAAATGGTAGGAAAGTCAGGAAACGAAATGATGGAATATGTCACAACAACATGCAAGGAGGCAGAGGAAAAGTTAGTTTCCAAGGGCAACAGAAATAATGGGAAGACCAGAAGGAGCCTTTGGTTTACCCGAAGGGGGAGGGAGTACAGAAGGCAAATGACCCAGGAAAATAAGGAGATTAGTCGAAGAGCCAGAAACGAGTATGCACAGATAAGGAGGGAGGCCCAGCGACAGTACGAAAACGACATAGTATCGAAAGTCAAGTCTGGCCCGAAACTGCTGTATAGCCACATTAGGAGGAAGACAACAAAGACCAGGTGATCAGGCTGAGGAAAGAAAGGGGGGAACTCACAAGAAACGATCAAGAGGTATGTGAGGAGCTCAACACGAGATTTAAGGAGGTATTTACAGTGGAGACAGGAAGGACTCTGGGAAGACAGAACAGAGCGGGACACCAACAAAGAAAAAAACAACAGTGTTGGATGACACACACAACTGAGGAGGAGGTGAAGAAGCTGCTCAGTGACCTTGATACCCCAAAGGCGATGGGACCGGACAACATCTCCCTGTGTGTCCTTAGAGAGGGAGCAGAGATGCTGTGTGTGTCAATAACCACAATATTCAACACATCCTTGAAACTGGGCAACTACCTGAGGTATGGAAGACGGAAAATGTAGTTCCCATTTTTTAAGAAAGGAGACAGAACCGAGGCACTAAACTATAGACAAGTGTCACTGTCGTGTATAGTGTGGAAAGTTATGGAGAAGATTATCAGGAGGAGAATGGTGGAGCACATGGAATGGAACATGATTATAAACGACAACCAGCACGGATTCATGGAAGGCAAATCCTGTGTCACAAACCTTCTGGAGTTCTATAACAAAGTAGCAGAAGTAAGACACGAGAGAGAGGGGTGGGTTGATTGCATTTTCTTGGACTGCAAGAAGGCCTTTGACACAGTTCCTCACAAGAGATTAGTGCATAAGCTAGAGGATCAGGCGTGTATAACCGGAAGGGCACTGCAATGGATCAGAGAACACCTGACAGGTTGGCAACAACGGGTCATGGTACGTAATGGGTATTACAGTGGG
>WNWK01047084.1:0-14075 GCA_009830355.1 Cherax destructor | reverse complement strand
TAAAATTTAACATAATATTCCCTCTTTCTCCTTCCATAACGGGATCCTTCAACATTATTGTCCCCCTTCCCAGCTCTAACTCTCTCAGATACTCCTGACTTAATCCCATTTATTTCTCCCCACTGAAACTCCCCTACCCCCTTTCAGTTTTGTTTCGCTTAGGGCCAGGACCATCCAACTTTTTTTCTTTTTCCATAACATCAGCAATAATCTCTTTCTTATCATCTGCACTACATCCACGCACATTAAAAACAACCCAGTTTTATAAAGTTTTTCTTCTTTTTTTAGAAAAATGGGGACAGGAAAAGGGGGGTTATTAGCCCATTGCCCCCGGCATTTTAGTCGCCCATACGACACGAATGGCTTAGGAGGAAAGATTTTTTTCACTTTTCCATGAACAATAGAAAAAAATAAAAAAAAAGAGCTATTAAAAAAAAGAAGAAAAACCTAGATGTGTGTATGCATATATTTTGCATGTGCAGCCTGTAGTGTGACCGTGGTAAAAGTTTTAGGGGTATATATATATTTTATATATATATATATATATATATATATATATATATATATATATATATATATATATATATATATATATATATATGTCGTCCCGATTAGGTAAAACTGGTCAATTAGCAAGAACTCATCTAAAATTAAGTCCTTTCTAAAATTTTCTCTTTACACATTTAAAGATATATTTTTTTCCATTTATGTTAATGTAAGAATTTATAATTTTGTACCAAGAGAAATTTTGGGAAAAACCTACCTAACCTTTTTAAACAAGCGCAATTTAATTTAGCCTAATCCCCAAATATATTTTAGATACGTTAACATTAATTTAATAATAAACAAACACAATGAAATATATTTTTCGTTATTTCAGAATGATTTTGGCGAAATTATTAAAACACAAATTTTCACTTGTCTTAATTGGAAGGTGAGCGTTGCTATTTGGAAAATCGCAAGTTTTCCCTTTAATCGGCACGACATATATATATATTTATATATATATATATATATATATATATATATATATATATATATATATATATATATATATATATATATATATATATATATATATATATATATATTTTATTTTGTATGTATATATATATGTCGGGGATTAGGTAAAACTGGTCAATTAGCAAGAACTCATCTAAAATAAAGTCCTTTTTTAAAATTTTCTTATACGTTTAAAGATATTTTTTTTTCATTTATGTTAATGTAAGAATTTAAAATTTTTTGTACCAAGAGAAACTTTGAAAACCTACCTAACCTTATTCAACAAGCGAAATTTAATTTAGCCTAACCCAACTTAATATATTTTAGATACGTTAACATTAATTTAATAATAAAAAAACGCAATGAAATATTTTTTTTCGTTTTTTCAAATGATTTTGGGAAATTATTGCATACAAAATTTTCACTTGTCTTATATGGAAAACGTGAGGTTGTTTATTTAACCCAAAAATGCTTTTACCTAACCCAAGACATATATATGTATATATATATATATATATATATATATATATATATATATATATATATATATATATATATATATATATATATATATATATATATATATATATATATATATATATATATATATAATAAAACACTGGGACGGGCCAAGGATTCATAAGAACACAAGAAAGAAGGAAACATGGGCAGGCCTACTGACCCATACGAGGCAGGTCCATCACTCCCGGCTTAGACCGACTACCTGGAGTAAACCCCTTTTCCAGGTAAACCCGGGGGGGGAAGGAGAATTTGGAAGGAGAAAGGCATAAGACCTAGAAAAGGCTTAGTCGGGGTCCAACCCACACCCACCCACATGTATTTATCTAACTTTTTTTTAAAACTACACAACGTCTTAGCATCTATGACGGTATTTGGGGGGTTTGTTCCACTCATCCACAACTTTTATTCCCAAAACCAGTGTTTTCCCCTAAAACCTTCCTGAATCGGGAACTTTTTCAATTTGAAACCATTGCGGGGGAGCCCCGTCTTGGCTGGATATTTTTAGCACACTATTTACATCCCCTTTATATATTCCTGTTTTCCATTTATACACCTCAATCATATCTCCCCTAATTCTACGCCTTTCTAGGGGTGCAGATTCAGGGCCCTAAGTCTGTCCTCATGGGGAAAGATTTCTGATACATGGGATCAATTTTTGTCATCCTCCTTTGTACGTTTTCCAGTGCATTTATATCCATTCTGTAATACGGTGACCAGAACTGTGCAGCATAATTAAATGGGGCCTAACCAAAGATATATAGAGTTGAAGAACAACCTGAGGACTTCTATTATTTATACTTCTTGATATGAAGCCAAGGATTCTGTTAGTTTATTGGGAAAATTTATGCACTTGCTGCTTTAGCAATCCTCATGGTGAGCGAAAAACATGACGCTCTAAAACCCCCAGGACCACGCAACTTAAAGAATGACGCACCCAGCGAAGCAGGTATTTTTTTTGTCATCCGAGGACATACGGTAAGTCCTCGGATGGTGGTGTGTGTGTGTGTGTGTGTGTGTGTGTGTGTGTGTGTGTGTGTGTGTGTGTGTGTGTAGTGAAATATAAATTTTTTCCCCCTTTACCTTTTTCCCTTTTTTATTCCTCCCCCCTCCTCCCTTTTAATTCGTTCACTTGCTCCTCTTCCATAATCTGGTATGATTAACTAAAACTGGTCTTGACTAAACCGGTAGGGTTTAAAAAAGCCATAACGGCCAAGTTAAAAATATAGATTTATGGTTTACTTTATGACCTCCCGAGGAGATAGGAAACTGTTATTTTCTCTCTCCCTCTCTCCCTCTTCTCTCTCTTCTCTCTCTGCTTGTCCATCATCTACTTAAGAATAAATTTTAAAAAATGCTCATTGAAATTCACTACTGAGAGAGTTGATAGGAGTCAGCGAAGTTTATACTGATTCTTTGCTGCACTAAACACTGACACAGTGCTGGGAATTATTCCCAAATCTTTTTAAAACTTAGAGCGTGTCGAGAAAGTTTTGTTGCTGCTGCAGCAGCATCGTATGTAGCTGTGTGCTGCTGTTGTTGCCGTTGCTGTTGCTGCTACTTGATGAATAAAAAATGTGTTTGCAACACTTTTCAACCCCCACTGAAGATGCAGCAAAGATACCCAATGTTTCACATGTTTTTTTACTCATCAGTTTGCTGCATCATTTGCAAAAGACGTTTAAGACAAGTACAGTGTAGTGAAGACAAGTGACAGTGTAGTGAAGACAAGTGACAGTGTAGTGAAGACAAGTGACAGTGTAGTGAAGACAAGGGCAGTGTAGTGAAGACAAGTGACAGTGTAGGGAAAACAAGTGACAGTGTAGTGAAGAAAATGACAGTGTGGGAAAACAAGTGACAGTGTAGTGAAGGCAAGGGACAGTGTAGTGAAGACAAGTGACAGGGAGTGAAGACAAGTGACAGTGTAGTGAAGACAAGTGACAGGTAGTAAAGACAAGTGACAGTGAGTGAAGACAAGTGACAGGGGTAGTGAAGACAAGTGGGGCAGTGTAGTGAAGACAAGTGACAGTGTAGTGAAGACAAGGACAGTGTAGGAAGACAAGTGACAGTGTAGTGAAGGCAAGGGACAGTGTAGTGAAGACAAGTGACAGTGTAGTGAAGACAAGTGACAGGGAGGAAGACAAGGGCAGTGTAGTGAAGACAAGTGGGCATGAGTGAAGACAAGTGACAGGGAGTGAAGACAAGTGGAAAGGAGGAAGACAAGTGGGCAGTGTAGTGAAGACAAGGGCAGTGTAGTGAAGACAGTATTGTGGGAAAGTTTGGTTTGGGAAAAATTTGGGGTGTGAAAGTGTTGCCTGGGAAAGTCTTCTGGGGTGGGGATAGTGTCCTTTTTCCTAATAATATAAACATAAAATAGTTAATAATAATAATGATAATAGTAATAATAATTATTATTATTATTATTAATTTAGTAGACATCAAATAATCAATGACCGCTACCACTATGACTACTACTACTTTTACAATTTTTTTTTTGCTGCTGTTGTTGGTGTTGTTACTGCTGTTGTTACTGTTACTGCTCCTGCTGTTTTTGTTATTGTTGAGGTTATTGTTACTGCTGTTGCTGCTGTTGGTGCTGCTTCCCCGGGGGTTGCTGCTGTTGGTGCTGCTTCGGTTACTACTAAGACCACCACTACTATTAATACTAATGTTACTTTACTACTTTTACCAAATTACCCCTTACTGTTACTACTACTACTAATTTTTTGCATAAATTATGTGTCAGTACCTTACATGTACCATCCTCAGTCGACTGCGAGCACCTAGTCCGTAGGTCGACTGTCAGTCAGGTCCCGGACCAGGCGAGGGGCTGCCCGGGCGGGGGGTCTGACCGGGGGGGGCGACCGGCGGGGGGCTGACCGGCGAGGGGCTGACCGGGGGGGGTACCAGGCGGGGGGGCTAACCAGGGGGAGGGCTGACCAGGGGGGGGCTGACCAGGCGAGGGGCTGACCAGGCGAGGGCTGACCAGGCGAGGGCTGACCAGGCGAGGGCTGCCCAGGCGAGGGCCTGACCAGGGAGAGCTGACCAGGCGAGGGCTGACCAGGCGAGGGGCTGACCAGGCGAGGGGACCAGGCGGGGAGGCTGACCAGGCGGGGGGCTGACCAGGCGGGGGGCTGACCAGGCGAGGGGCTGACCAGGCGAGGGGCTGACCAGGCGAGGGGCTGACCAGGCGAGGGGCTGACCAGGCGAGGGGCTGACCGGGGCGAGGGCTGACCAGGCGAGGGGCTGACCAGGCGAGGGGCTGACCAGGCGAGGGCTGACCAGGCGAGGGGCTGACGCGTCAGAAACTCTGGGTTCCAATATAAGTATAACAATCCTCCTACTGGTTTTTGGCCATTTCACGTTTCACTCAAGAACCCCAACAACATTACTACTGCTACTCCCACAACTACCACTACTGTTTCTACTACTACTACTACTACTTCTACTACTGCTCCCTTACTGCTACTACTTCCACTACTAACAACTACAACAATTACTGCTACTAACCACCACCACCACCACTACTACTACTTCAGAATTTCTGACCGCACAACTTTTTAGATTAATACAACAAGTAATAAATAACCTTACAACAAACTATCAGTGCTAAACTTAGAGTTCTGATAAGCTCCTTTAAAAGTATCTGACGAGAAGAAATCTTACGATAATTTTTTTTTTGGTCCTCCTCGAAGTTCTAATTTTTCTCCTCCTGATAAGTTTTTTCTTCCAGCAATATATTTTCCAGGTGTGATAATGTTCTCTGGTCGTGCGTGTGTGTGTGTGTTTTTGTGTGTGTGTGTGTGTGTGGGTGTGTGTGTGTGTGTGTGTGTGCGTGTGTGTGTGTGTGTGTGCGTGTGTGTGTGTGTGATTAATCACTGGTTGCCACGTTTCCATTAGAGATTTTCTTGCTATAACGTCAGGGTGGACCAGCCTGGCTCTGGTTCTTACCTGCAGCGGCCCGGGGTGTCTTACACACCCTTTCCCTTTCTCTGCCCAGACAAAATGAGATGAGTCTTAACAAATTCCAGCCTCTTGAGTTCACCCTCTCTCTCTCTCTCTCTCTCTCTCTCTCTCTCTCTCTCTCTCTCTCTCTCTCTCTCTCTCTCTCTCTCTCTTTTTTTTTAGGTTCTAAACACAAAGTAAACCCTTGCCAGTAAACTCGTCATTCTGAGCTGAATTATTAATTTCAAGTTGCAGTGTTCGTTCTGTTGGGATATACACAATTGTCCTGACTCATGTGCCATTACTAGTATCAAATCACGTGGATAAATAGGACATTTGCTGCACTTGGCATGTTAGTGCTGCACATCAGGTTCTTCAGTCGGATACAGGTGAACGCAGCACTGGAAGCATAGTAGTATCGACGTGATCAGTGCCGCACCTCGGTGGGAGGTGATCAGTGCCGCACCCTCGGTGGAGGTGATCAGTGCCGCACCTCGGTGGGAGGTGATCAGTGCTGCACCTCGGTGGGAGGTGATCAGTGCCGCACCCTCGGTGGGAGGGTGATCAGTGCCGCCCCCTCGGGGGGAGGTGATCAGTGCCGCCCCCTCGGTGGGAGGTGATCAGTGCCGCACCCTCGGTGGGAGGTGATCAGTGCCGCACCCTCGGGGGGAGGTGATCAGTGCCGCACCCTCGGTGGGGGGGATCAGTGCCGCACCCTCGGTGGGAGGTGATCAGTGCCGCACCCTCGGTGGGAGGTGATCAGTGCCGCACCCTCGGGGGGAGGTGATCAGTCCCGCACCTGGGGGGAGGTGATCAGTGCCGCCCCCCCCGGGGGAGGTGATCAGGCCTTACGTTTACTATTTCCAGCACTCAATCAATTGCATGTGACTGAATAAGCCTGTTGTGTAAACGAAACGTTTCAGCAATAAAGACACCGTATTGAAAATGACTCATATTTGTCAACAGGGTGCAGGTAACCCCCCCGGAGAACGGCCAGGGGGGAACGGGCCACCCCTTCTAGTTTCAGTTTCTCAAGTCTGTAAAAAACGAAAGAATGGGGGGAGAAAACCCAAACCCCGAAGTAAGACTACGAGATGCCCAGTGATATTCAAGCAACAGATCCCGTTCCCATGAATGTTGTTGAAATAGATTCATGGTTGTACAGGTTGTACGGGTTTTGGGAGTTAGTGGGGGAGCACTCTTCACCAACCCGGCTAAAACATTGATTGGCTCATTTTTTGTATATAGTTTTACTGTTTCCCATAACGAGTTTGTATTGATAGTCACGGGTTTCCAAAATTTCTGCAATAAAGATCCCCAGATGTTGCATATTTTCTAATTTTCAGATGGAGGTTTACCGGGGAGAGGGTTTCGGGGTCAAGCCCCGCGGCTCGGTCTGACATCAGGCCTTGTGGGGATCGGGGCTAAAAAACCAGGCTGTTATGCGGCCGCACGCAAACTGACGTACGAACCACAGCCCGGTTGGTCAGGTACTGATTTTAGGTGTTGTCCAGTGCCCTTTGAAGACGGCCAGGTTTTTGGTAACCCCCTTATGTATGCTGGGAGGCAGTTGAACAGTCTTGAGCCCCGGGACACTTATTGTATTGTCTGTCATTTAGCTGGCGCCCTGTTTTCATTGGGGAAATGTTGCATCTCCTCCCGATTTTTTTGTTTCATAGCGAGTGATTTTCGTGTGCAAGTTTGGTACAAACCCCCAGGATTTTCAAAGAGCATATTATCAGTATCTCTCTCCCCCTCCAAGGAATACAGACGGGGCCTTCAGCCGTTCCCAGTAATTTAGGTGCCTTATCGTACTTACGGTGCCGTGAAAGTTTTTTGTACACTTCCAAGTCAACAATTTGGGCGCCTTGAAGGTGGGTTATTTAGGGGTAGTCCAACCTTGAGAGAACAAGCGATTTGAAGAGAATCATGGGTTGGGTCCCTAGTTTTGAAGATTCTATTATCCATCCTAACATTTTCATAGAAGATGCGGCAAAAACATTGTTGTGGTCTTTGAAGGCGAGATCTTCTGACATTATCACCCCAGGTCCTTAACATTACTTTTGCTCTATTGTATGGTTAGAATTTGTCGTAACCCTGATAGTTTTAATTTCTTCAAGTTTTTCCCTATCTGAGTAGGTGAAATTTCTCTTCATTGAACATCATATTTTTTGAGTGGCCCATTTAAAAAATTTTTTTTGTCCGCTTGAGTCTTGCGGTGTCTTCGATGGAGGTCACTGTCACTGCACTTTTACTGTCATGGTAATCCGGTGTCATCCGAAAAAGGGAAAACACGGAGCTATGGCTTAAACTCTGCTATTTAGATATGAGGGTGAGAATAGAATGGGGGGAGTACTGGCCTTGTGGAAAGAGCTTTTCCAGTAGCTGCCCAGACTTTTCTCTGTTTTCTATTACTCTTTGTGTTCTATTTGTCAGGGAAAAAGATCCATCTACCGAATTTTTCCGTTATTCCTTTTTCACGCATTTTATGCGCTTTACCTGGGGTTTACCGGGGGAGAAATTTTAAGCCCCCGGCCCCGGGCTTTACCAGGCCTCCACAACCTATTACACCATGGTCACACTTGTCGAAAGTTTTTTAGAGTCTGTGTATACTGATCTGTATTTTTTTTATCCTCTCAGCATCCAGGGCCTTGTCATAGTGATCAGTAGTGGGGCAGGAGGAGGACCTGTTTAAACCTGTTGCTCTGGGGTTTTAACTGATTGGACTAGGTGATTGGGGTCTTGCCCTTGAACCCCTTTTAAAGACTTATATGGAATGTTAGTGTAATCGGTCTGTGTTCTTTGCAATTTCTTTACTGCCACCTTTGTAGATGGGGATGTCTGTTTCTTTTTTGGGGGTGGGGTGACCACTGTGTCCATGCTTCCCTCCATAGAATGCTGAAGGCACGCCACAGGGGCTTCAGTTCATGATGAAACGGAGTTCCAAGAGTCTGGGGCCCAGGGGAGAGGTATGGGCAGTCATTTACTGAGATGACCAAATTTTGGTCTCCATAAATAATTTTATTTGGGAAAGTGACCCTTAGTCTGGGAGTAGCTCGAACACTGGTCATTAGGACTTTAGTATCTCACTCATTTCTTTGGGTGCTTTTGTGTATGTCCCATCCTGCCCAGGGGTTTCCCAAAATGATGTTTTTTTTTTCCTTTGATTTGGAAAGATAAGAAGATTTTATTTTTTTTTTCAATTTCCTTTATGGTTTTTGTTTTCCCCCGGGTTTTATCTTTTGAAGATTCCTTCAGCTTAAGTTCGATATTTGCAATTTCATTAACCAGTGCCTCCTTTTATTTAGAAAATATGCCCCTCGAGTCTGGGGACTTTCGCCTTTGTCTGTATAGGGGGGGTTTTCTCTTTTTAGTTTACCTTCTTTTTTTTTTTAATGGAATGGTCTTGGGAGATCTCAAGAACCACAGAGTTTACTTTTTTTAAAAAAATGTTCGGATCTGTGTTGTTTGGGATATCTTCCCAGCTTGTTTCATTTAGGTGGTTGATTTGTTCCCATTGTATGTTTTTGTTATTGAAATCTAATTTTGTTGGTCAGGAGCCCAGGGGTTTCATACCTCCATTATGTTGTGATCTGAGGTATTGTTTTTGATACGGTTATTTTAAAGATCAGATAGTCGTTCTTAGTAAAGATGAGGTTCAGCATTTTTTTCTTGTCTTGTAGGCTCTAATATTTGTTGGTTTAAGGTGAATTGGTGCAAAATTTAATAGCTCTTTTTAACCATCTGGCTGCCCCTGGGGTTTTCCCCCGCTGTGATATTATTTGCAAACTCCTTTATTTTAGGTGTCTCAAGTTGAAAACTCCTAGTAGCAAAATTTTGGGGGGAGTTGGGGATTTTCCAGACAGAAGTCAATTGTCTACAACCACAATGATGAGGTTTTTTTTTTCAATCTTACCGCCAAAACTTCAAAATCATTTGAGGTGTTTAGTAGTTCTAAAATGAGCGGGCTTTGGGCATACAGGCCAACCCCCCCCCCTTGTTGCCTGTTTAGTCTGTCGATCTGAAAAGGTTATAACCTGGGACCCCTATTTCGTTGTCAAAATGATTCCTTTTTTGGGTCTTGTGAATGTTTCCCCAAAAAATTTCATTTGACTCCCTGAACAGTCTCTTTATGTAAGGGATTTTGTTGTTTGTTGACGGCTTTAGACCCTGTATGTTTGAAAAGACAAATGTTGTTTAATTGGGAGAATTTAGGGGGGTTTTTTTGCTGGTTTTAATATCGTTGTTCTGAAGTGGAGGCAAAAAGACTGTGCCTCTGATCCAGAAGTGTTTTCAGTTTGAAGATTACTGTCATTTCTTGCCGTCTTTTTTTCCCCCCCGACCCCCAAAAACTTTTTTTCCTGGGGAGGTTATGGCTCCCCCTTTCGTTTTCCCCTAGTCTGGTTGGTTTGTGTCTTCTTGTTCCCCTTTTAAAGATGTCCCGGAGAATTTTCATTGTAGCATTTTTTTATGGAGTAACGAGTGACACATTTCAGGGGGAAATAAGTTACAGGAAGGGGAGGGACTTTTTGGGTTTTCAGGGGGGTTCTGCATTTTTTTGGGTGGTCAAAGGGATGTCCCACCTGTTTTACCAGATATACCTTTCCTGCAGATATCCAAGGCAAGAATTTGCATAGATTGGAGTTCTGTTTGCTAGGGTTTATTCCAGCTGGGATTCCGGGGGGATTTTTTTTGTTTCCCCTTTCCTACCGCCCCCGTATGGACATCAGTTCTTCCACCAGGTTTTGCTGGTGTGTGTCAGCACTATTCCCTGAGGCATCATCCCCGTTTGTTCCCTCTCCAGAAGTATCGCTTTTTTTGTACCCTGTAAATTGAATAGCGTTGTCTTTTCTTGTTTCATCAGTAACTGTTTCGGGGTTTGGTTTGGTATGGGCGCCTAAAACCCGTCAGCTTGTGAATTCAGCCAGGGGATACCTTATTTTGTTTTTCAATCCGGTTGGGTGTTAAGGGCGCTTAGAAAAATCTGTCTGCTTTGAATCCGGTCATGAGTTCACGAATCCGGACGAATCCGACCAGTGGATCACTTTTTGGGAAAAAATCCGGACTAATATGGACTAGCTCGTGTAAAGGACTACTGGAATATTATTTACAGAGTAGTATGTGATCAGTTTGATACAAAAAAGGGATAGCTTCCTTTTGGAGAAGCCGGTGACATCTGGCAGCTCCTACAGTCTGAGGTTTCGACTCTTATATCACTGTATTTATTTTTTCTGGTTTTTTCCCCCCTCCACCACATCAAATGTTTTTTTATCCTATTGTTGGCGGTGGGGCATGGTGAAGAAAGATTACGGGAAGAATTTTGTTTTCTGTTTGTATATTACCACTGCCAACTAAAAGACTTTTGTATTTCCACAAGTAACTATACTTCTGGTTTCCACAAGAAACTATACTTTTTTTTCCCCGAACTATATTTTATTTCCACAAGAAACTATACTTCTCGTATTTCAATAAAAAAGAATTTTCAAATTTTTGGTCACCCCATCACTAAGTACCATTTGTTACTGTTATTAGCATGGCAACACTGAAAATGTTTCGATATAAATGGTCTTTGTTTTTGTATCCAGCGTTCACTGGCAACTCACATTTGTTCTTGTATCCAGCGTTCACTGGAAACCTACACTGTTGTAGTTGTATCCAGCGTTCACTCACACTGTTTATCGTACTTCTGAATTTTTTCGTATTTCAACAGGATTTTTTTTTCATGGTAACACTAGACTTATTCAGGTATACCAGTAAGTTCAAGAAGATTATTAATACGATCTGACCTGGGTGGTAGGACCATGGCGACTGCTGGCAACTGTTTACAACTCGCGTTATTAATTTGGCCTATCCCTTTCCCACTTAAATTTTTTCCATAACATTTATTATGGTATCTTATCAACTACGGTACCACTGTATTTCATAAATGTGATATACACTACAGTGCCCTGTGATATACACCGGCCCCTTTATATACACTACGGTACCACTGTGAAAACACTACAGTACCACTGGATTAAAACTAATACCACTGTGATATCCCACGGGACCACGGTATACACTACGGTACCACTGTGATATACCTACAGTACCACTGTGATATACACTACAGTATCCTGTATATACACTAAGTACCACTGTGATATACACTACACCACGTGATATCACTACAGTACCACTGTAATACACTACAGTAACTGTGATATAATAATCCACTGTGATATACACTCGGGACCCGTGATTTAAAAAGGTACCATTGGGTATACACTCAGTACCCCTGTGATATACACTACAGTACCACTGTGATATAAATCGGTACCACTTTATATACACACAGTACCACTGTGATATACACTACGGTACCACTGGATATACCTACAGTACCACTGTGATATACACTAAATACCACTGATATACACTACTGTACCATTGGGTATACACTACATACCACTGTGATATACACTACAGTACCCGGATATACCACAGTACCCTGTGATATACACTACGGGACCACTGTGATATAAATAGGTACCACTGTGATATACCTACAGTACCATGGATATACACTACTGTAACTGTGATATACACAAGTACCACTGTGATATACCTACGGTACCACTGTGATATACACTACAGTACCACTGTGATATACACTACGGGACCACTGTGATATACACTACAGTACCACTGTATAACTACAGTCCCCTGTGATATACACTACTGTACCACTGTGATATACACTCGTCCCCTTGATATACACTACGTCCACTGTGATATACACTACGTTACCACTGTGATATACACTACGGTACCACTGTGATATACACTACAGTAAATGTGATATACACTACTGTACCACTGTGAAAACACTACAGTACCACTGTGATATACACTACGTCCACTGTGATATACACTCGGCACTGTGATATACACTACAGTACCACTGTGATATACACTCGGGACCACTGTGATATACACTAAGTACCACTGTGATATACACTACGGGACCACTGTATATACACTACGGTACCCCTGTGATATACACTACAGTCCCCCTGTGATATAAATACAGTACCACTGTGATATACATCAGTACCACTGTGATATAAATACGGTACCCTGTGATATACACTACAGATCACTGTGATATACACTACATCCACTGTGATATACACTCGGGACCCTGTGATATAACTAAGTACCAGTTTACACTCGATACCCTGTGATATACCTACAGTACCACTTGTATCCTCAGTACCACGTATATACCTACGGTACCCCTGATATACACTACTGTACCACGTGATATACACACGGTACCACTGTGATATACTATCTACTATGGACACTATTATCAGGGGGACTTTTTTTTTCCCCTGACAAATTTGTTCTAAGATATTTTTTTTTTTTTTTTTCCCACGGGTGCTTGCCTATGGGTTTCTCTGGGGGTATGACTCCAAAATTTTTTTCCTTTTATGGCTCAATTTTAATATTTTTAGTTAGGTTAGTTCCAAAAGCTGGAGGGATGTACTTTATAAGTTCACTGGCACAGTATGAAAATTCCTAGCACGCAAAAAAAAGTGAAAATCTACTATAAACGGCGGGCAGACGGGCACGACGAAACACGACGGCACGGAGGAGCCCGGGGGACACCCCGGGCATCCCGGGCAGGGGGCACCCCCGGGGCACCCTGGGCACGGCGGGCACCCCGGGGCACCCCGGGGCACCCGGAGCACCCTGGACACGGCGGAGCACCCCGGGGCACCCGGGCCGGCGGAGCACCCGAGCACCCCGGGTCAGGGGGGCACGCCACCTTAATAATTCTGCATTCTGAGACCTTTGAAAACATCAGCTGTGATAAATGAAAATCAGAACTTAGGTAAGTGCATGAAGTTATTCATCACCTGGGGGGAAAGAATGTCGCAAAAATATCTATTAAGATAGTAGAGGTATTTTAAAAAATAGGGGTTCCCCGCGTTGTCTGGCCAGGATCCAGTGTACGGTGAATATGCCCCGGGTGACCAGTGATCCAGTGTACCGTGATACTGTGCCCTAGGTGACCGTGATCCGTATCCGTGATACTGTGCCCTGGGTAAGTGATCCAGTGTACCGTGATACTGTGCCCTGGGGGGCCGTGTCCCGTGTACCGGGATAGGCCCCGGGTGGCCAGTGATCCAGTGTACCGTGATACTGTGCCTTGGGGGACCAGTGATCCAGGGGTACCGTGAATTTGCCCTGGTGGCCAGTGATCCAAAACCGTGATACTGTGACCTGGGTGACCGTGATCCCGTGTACCGTGATACGCCCCGGGTGGCCCGTGATCCCGTGTCCTGATACTGTGCCCCGGGGGGCCCGTGATCCAGTATCGGGTACTGGCCCGGTTACCAGTGGTCCCGTGTACCGTGATCTGTGAAGTGGGGGACCAGTGATCCCGTGTACCGTGATACTGTCCCTTTTGGGGACCAGTGATCCAGTGTACCGTGATACTTTGCCCTGGGGGGCCAGTGATCCAGTATACCGTGATACTGTGCCCTGGGTGACCAGTGATCCCGTTACCGTGATACTGTGCCTGGGTGGATGATCCCGGTACCGTGGTCCCCGGGGGCCTT
>WNWK01047083.1:0-14075 GCA_009830355.1 Cherax destructor | reverse complement strand
TTCCCTCCTCACTGATGGCCCCACCTTTGACACAGACTCCATCTTTGACTTTTTGATAACAGCAGACTTATTGTACAAACTTTGAAGGCATTCTTTTAGCTCTCGTCACCGCCCTTACTAACTCTACATCTGTTATACTCTCCACCCTCGCTAGTCTCAGATCAAGTATTGTAAACCGTTCGCACATCATGCCCTGAAGCGCTGTATGACCCTTTTGGGTTTAGTGCATAGTGTCATTTTAATAATAATCTTACCACAAGTATTATAATGGTAATATCACAGGTATTACATAATAATACCACAACTATTACAATAATAATACCACAGGTATTACATAAGATATTTATAGTGAACATAAATTTTTAATATTCTTGAAGCAAAAGTTTAACAAAATATTATAATGGTTAATTGTTTCTTTTTTTGCAGGTCATCCTGGTAGCAGAGGTTGGTACTTGTAGTACCAGTACTGCTGGTCATCCTGGTAGCAGAGGTTGGTGCTTGTAGTACCAATACTGCAGGTCATCCTGGTAGCAGAGTTTGGTACCTGTAGTACCAGTGCTGTTGGTCATCCTGGTAGCAGAGGAAATACAGTTGTAGTGTCAGTTTCCAGTATCATAAGTCTGCTGTTATTGTCAAATACTGAAATATATAGTGACGACACTGTGTTACTAGTGTTAGTAATATATAGTGACAACACTGTTACTTAACTGTGTTGCTACAGTGTTAGAAATATAACATATACACTATAAACATCAGTGTTATGAATTTGCTCTTAATACTGTTAAGCATCAACTTAACATCCTAACATTAAACATCAACTTTTAACATACTACTGTGTTCACAACATTATTCTCATTGTGTTCTTCACAACATTATTATCATTGTGTTATTCAGAACATTATCATTGTGTTATTCAGAACATTATTATCATTGTGTTATTCAGAACATTATTATCATTGTGTTCTTCAGAACATTATTATCATTGTGTTCTTCACAACGTTATTATCATTGTGTTCTTCAGAACATTATTATCATTGTGTTCTTCACAACATTATCATTGTGTTTTTCACAACATATTATCATTGTGTTCTTCACAACATTATCATTGTGTTTTTCACAACATATTATCATTGTGGTCTTCACAACATTATCTCTGACTGTATTGTGAACTTATTCATAATTTTTGTTACAAAACTGTTGTGAAAACTTTGTCAAGAAACACTGAAATTCCTGAAGAGTATTAGAGAAGCCTTCAAGGTAGGTGGTTAACTGCTTCTTTGATCCAAGGAATTGGAGATATCCTCCCACTAATGTAAGCATCCATCCTATTCCTCAAGCAATGTTTAAACCTTCCTGGTTTAGTGCTTGACCATGTCTATAACAATGTAATAATAAAATATTAGAGAAATATTGTTTTCAGTGTAATGAAGTGGCCACAAAAATTGCATCTTGTTAAACACTTTATAATTCATTTACAGCAGCGCCCCACTTATATGGCAGGTTAGGTTAGGCTCTCGGCTACCTCCATAGAGCGGAAATCGCCGTAAAGCAGAATGCCATTTTGTCCACTACTAAATGCATATAAATGCCAGAAAACAAGTTTATACTAACATATATTAAGTTAACAGTAGAACGAGGCATTAAAAACAATAAAAAATAAAATACATGCACATTACACTCATTACTTGCCTTAAAATATGTGTAGTCTTAATGTAGGGTGAGAGGTGCGTATTTATTGTAGAAAGTCAGGTGTGGTAGCTTCTACGAGAGATATGGAGATGCCGAGAATTGTAAACAAACATTCTTGTCAGACGCATATTAATACCTGTCTGTTTTTGGTTCAAACAAATACATTTGCATGAGTTGGTGAAGCATTTACCCTACAATACAAATACTTACATTGTGTACAAGTTGTCTTGATGTTAGTTCAATAGGAATGAATAAATAAATAGCTATGAGTGGTGTTGGAGTTGGACTAGAGAAAACGTAATTCTTGCCGTCACTCCCAACAAGCTGCCTGGGTACCACATATCATATTTGTCATATTTATTCTACTGTGGGTGTATGTATCATGTTTTTGTTATGTAGCATGTTTCTTATATAATTTTGAAATAAATGTCATAGATGGATTAATGAAAATGTCTTTAATGTAATATATGACATTTAAAGCGCTCCATAATAAGACACTCTTAGCGATTTTAATGTGTACCTGCATTCTAGCACAGTGTGTAAGTTTATTTAGGTATAGTTACACACAAAGAATTCTTCCTCCGTAAGCCATGCATGTCGTAAGAGGCGGGAGCAACTGACTAGTAACCCCTTCTCCTGTATACATTGCTAAAGTAAGAAGAGAAACTTTTGTTTTTCTTTTTGGGCCACCCTGCCTTGGTGGGATATGGCCGGTTTGTTGAAAAAAGAAGGTACACATAAGCATAATTATCAGAGTATATATAAAATATGCAATAATTTTAAAATACTTGAAACTTTGGAAAGTTTCCAGATATAATGGAGAGTCACGGAGCTCACAGAGAATGTAAGCAAACAAGAGTGGCGCGTGGAGACCATATTAGCGAGTCAGGTGGGATGGATGGGAGAGCTGTATAACGAGTTTTGGTCATAATTTGAAATGTCTGTATAACGAGCTTTCGTCATAATTTGAAATGTCTGTATTAGTGAAATGCCATAAAGTTGGGCCCTACTGTATAAGATTATTAACTCGTTTTATTGTATCTTACATAGATCTACATTATTGACTCTTCTGTCTCTCGTTAAGATCTTTGTTATTAATCCCATTGTTGCTCATGTAGATCTACGTTATTAACCTCTGTATCACTCGTGTAGATCTATGATTTAAGCACAGCACCCTTACATATGCTGTGATTAGTAAATATTTGTGTTTGTGCAGTGATTGTACACAGCATAAAAGAAATCCTAACCCATGCAGTGCATGATGAGAAAAGCAAACGTGTTTGGTTTAAAATAATGACTTTGAGGTGTTTTTTAGGATGTTTTTTTATGACTTTTTCTTGGTATCAATTGATTAGGTTAATGTCATACTACTAAAATGGCTAATTTGGTCGATTTCATGATGAGAAGTATTTAAAATATTCAAATTTTAAAATTTGTTTTGAAAGAGGAAAGGCCTCCTCTTCCCCTCTTATCTTTTTTATGGGTTGTTACTAGTTCTGTTTCAATTATTTTGATGCCCTAAACCATGACAATCGTTAATGTTGTTTTTTGTTATCTGAGAAATAATTTTGTGTGAATTATGGATTCAAAATAGAGTGAAGGTTTAATATACTAGAGGCCTGGGGACATTATTAATGAACAGATGATAGGTTACTTTAGTTGCTAGAACAATTACTGTTTTTTTTTTTAAATTAGAATTTGTTAAAGTTTTTGTAAAATTAAACTAAGTACGTACTAACTTTTGCGGACTTTCGCTAGAGCGAGAAAGCTAAAAATTTTCAGAACGAACAGTAGAATTGGCTTAATATAGGACTCAATTGGGTGAAATTGCTAATACATGAATTGTGCTCAGATTGTCAACTCTGTGCCTCTGTAATTTAATAAGTTTGCATCAAATTTCATGTTTTTTATGTTATTACCCTAAGAAAAAGATTCTCTACCATTTTTGAAGAAAAAATTATTTTTCTTTTTTCATGGAAAAATCCTGACACTGTCAGCACTTTTAATTTTGGGGTCCTGATAGTGAAAGTGTTAAGTTATTGTTCACTATGTCTAAAATACTTGAAAAAGAATGTGTTGAAGCAACACACATTACAGTTGATGCAGAAGACAAGCTATATCAATATTCACATTCCTCACAAAAATCTCAGTGTGTATCATTGATAACAGTTAATGAAGACAAAAAAACTACCCGGTGTTTAATGTGTTTGAAAGAGTTTTCTAAAAAAAAATATTTAATGAGACATATGAAAATTCATTCCAGAGAGAAACAGTATCAATGTTCAGAGTGTCTGAAAGAGTTTTCAATCAAATCTTATTTAGTACGACACATGAGAATTCATTGTAGAGAGAAACTACATCAATGTTCAGAGTGTCTGAAAGAGTTTTCCAGTAAATCTTATTTAGTGCAGCATATGAGAATTCATACTGAAGAGAAACCATATCAATGTTCAGAGTGTCTAAAAGAATTTTCACAAAAATCTCATTTAGTGCAGCACATGAGAATTCATACTGGAGAAAAACCACATCAATGTTCAGAGTGTCTAAAAAAATTTTCACAAAAATCTAATTTACTACAGCACATGAGAATTCATACTGGAAAAAAACCACATCATTGTTCAGAGTGTGTAAACGACTTTTCAGGTAAATCCAGTTTAGTACAACACATGAGAATTCATACTCGAGTGAAACCATATCAATGTTCAGAGTGTCTAAAAGGGTTTTCAGTCAAATCTCATTTAGTAAAACATATGAGAATTCATACTGGAGAGAAACCATATCAATGTTCAGAGTGTCTAAAAGAATTTTCACAAACATCTAATTTAGTACAGCACATGAGAATTCATACTGGAGAAAAACCACATCATTGTTCAGAGTGTCTAAAAGAATTTTCACAAAAATCTACTTTAGTAAAACACATGAGAATTCATTCTGGAGAGAAACCATATCAATGTTCAGTGTGTCTAAAAGAATTTTCAGATAAATCTACTTTAGTAAAACACATGAGAATTCATACTGGAGAGAAACCACATCAATGTTTAGAGTGTCTAAAAGAGTTTTCAAGAAAATGTCATTTAGTATTACACATGAGAATTCATACTGGAGAGAAACCACATCAATGTTTAGAGTGTCTAAAAGGATTTTCAAATAAATCTAATTTAGTAAAACACATGAGAATTCATACTGGAGAGAAGCCATATCAATGTTCAGAGTGTCTAAAACAGTTTTCAGAAAAATCTAGTTTAGTAAAACACCTGAGACGTCATACTATTTAGAAATTATATGAGTGTTCAATAGCTAAAAGTTTTCTCTCAAAAGCTAAATTCATTTTAAACAAACATAAAGCCACATGGGAGGGAAATGTTGTCAATGGACAGTGTGACCAGAAGACATTATGATATTTGATAGCAACATATATGATAATTACTTGGAGATAAAACTGAGTCTGTCTTTCAAATGTCTAGCTCAATCACTAGCGCACTCAGCTCACACACTGAAGTCTGGAGTTCTAATCTCCTCTGGTACAGCTGGAAAACATTAAGGATGTGTTTCCATTAGACACCTGCTGTCCCTGTTCACCCATCAGTTTAAAATGGGTGTGGGTCGCATCCTGGGACAAAACTGACCTAATTTGCCCGAAATGCTCAGCATAACAAGGGGCTTTCTATATACAGTGGCACCTCGAGTTACAAGCTTAATTCGTTCAAGATGGCTATTCAAGTGGCGATACCGAAGGAATTTTTTCCATAAAATTAATGAAAATTAGATTAATCCGTTTCAGATCCCCAAAAATACACTTACAAAAGCACCTACAAAAATACACTTACATAATTGTTCGAGTTGGGAGCTGCTCGTAAGTAGAGGTACCACTGTAGTAGTATGTCATTGATGTCAGCTAAGCATGTATACCATGTACATGTACTTGTAGTAAATAAAGATATTATTATTTTTTATTTTTATTAACACATCGGCTGTTTCTCACCAAGGCAGGGTGGACCAAAAAAAAACTTTCATCAGCATTCACTCCATCACTGTCTTGTTAGAGGCATGCTTACACTACAGTTATAAAACTGCAACATTAACACCCCTCCTTCAGAGTGCTGGCACTGTACTTCCCATCTCCAGGAATCAAGTCGGCCTGCAGGTTTCCCTAAATCCCTTCATCAATGTTACCTTGCTCATGCTCCAACAGCACGTCATCTTAAAAACCATTTGTCTCCATTTTCTCCTAACATGCTCATGCACGCTTGCTGGAAGTCCAAGCCCCTCGCACACAAAACCTCCTTTACCCCCTCCCTCCAACCTTTCCTAGGCTGACCCCTCCCCCGCCTTCCCTCCATTACAGATTTATACACTCAAAGTCATTCTATTTTGTTCCATCCTCAATATCCCCTCCCCTGTGGCCTCATGTTGGATCAGAGCCTGATCAACCAGGCTGTTACTGCTGGCCGCATGCAGTCCAACGTACGAACCACAGCCTGGCTGGTCAGGTACTGCCTTCAGGTGCCTGTCCAGTGCCTGCTTGAAGACAGCCAGGGGTTTGTTGGTAATCCCCCTGATGTATGCTGGGAGGCAGTTGAACAGTCTTGGGCCCCTGACACTTATTGTGTTGTCTCTCAACGTGCTAGTGGCACCCCTGCTTTTCATTGGGGGATGTTACATCGCCTGCCGAGTCTTTTGCTTTCGTAGGGAGTGACTCTCGTGTGCAAGTTTGGTACTAATCCTTCGAGAATTTTCCATGTGTATATAATAATGTATCTCTCCCTCCTGCGTTCTATGGAGTACAGGTTTAGGAACTTCAGCCTCTTTAAGGGGGGCTCCTTGTTGAGGTAAAGGGGCTATCGGTCTGAGGAATTGGACCTCTTGGTCTTCCTCAGACCGAACCTAATTACCCCCAATCCCCTCTCTCCTTTCCCATCTTCCCTATCCTCCCTTTCCTCCTCTGCATCCCTCCCTTATTCCCTTCCCATTTTTACCCTCTGAGCTTCTCTCCACAGGCATTCTGGTTCCTAGGTAGGAGGAAAGGTACCGTGGTCCATCCCATTCCATTGAGGTTCTTGGCGGTGGTGTAGTTTGCCGTGGAATCTGGATTGCCTGGGGATGTCCCGATCCCTCTCCGGCCTCCCGGGGGGTGGCTTTGGGTATCTTTCGGGCGGCGGGTGTATCTCTCAGATTCTGGGGGTGGTGGCCGAAGGAGGTATGCTTTGTGGCGGGTATCTGGCCGCCCTCTCTTTTGTCCGCCGCGGTGGCTCAGTGGATGTGAGGTTACTATCCCGGATTGCTGGTTTACTGGCATGAAGAGTAGGGTATGGCACGGGTTCCATGCAGCATCTGCACTACTTGCGGTGTTGAGGTCCTCTTGGGCGCGGAGGGGGATTTACGCCCCTTTCATTCCTCCACGTTCCCCCTTTTTTTCTTTTCTTTTTATTTTCTTTCTTTTTTTTGTATTAAAAACAAAAAGAAAGAAGTAACCTAACCATGGATGACCCAATCCTTGAACCTACTACCCCTGGGCCCCTTCCTGATACCGCACCCAGTTCTGACCCTACCTCGTTAATGGACAACTCCAATACCCCTGTACCTCTTGCTGGTGCCGGTTCGTCACCTGCTTCAGGTACTGGGGTTCCGACCGGCCCTTTTGACACGTCTGACCTTCGCTCTTCTCTGACCTTGATTCCGGCTTTTCCCTCTACGGTGCAGCAATTTTCGGATTGCTTGCCTGTCACACGTCGGACCACCTCCGGTCCCACATCCAAATGACCAAGACCCTTACATGACGATTCGACACTTCCTTCTCATTCATCTCAGAAACGACCAGCACGTCATGCACTCCCTTAACCCTTAAACTGTCCACATGTAGATCTACGTTCACCTGCGTACTGCTCTGAATATTTTGAAAAAAAAAAATTATAAACAGGATAGGCTAAAAAAAGAGAATTTAGGGCCAGTACTTACCGAGATATAAGCCCGCCAATTTGGTGCAGGATGCTCACCTGACGGCACCAAGTCCTGCTGCTATACTTTTTTTTCTAGTTTTTATTTTATTTTTTATAATTTTTATGTTCTGATAATTACAATTTACAATAGTTCTTGTGATTTCATAGCCAATCTTTGTTCTAACACTAATATTAGGTACTGAAATAGTACTCAAATAGTCACAATCACACCAACAGTTGAACATTTTCACCTGCCTTGGTCATTTACTATTGTCTATAAATATATACGAAGTATTTATAGGTCCCAGCAATGTTTTAGACATCCTGGAGTATATATGAAACTCCTTGAAGAATGGTGTTATGACAATTGCCAGATAACTACTGATAAGGCAGTGACATTGATGAATGAATGTGTGCAGGGAACCCTTGCTTTTTCACTCTGTATCTATCTGTCTGTCTGTCTGTATCTGTCTGTCTGTCTGTATCTGTCTGTCTGTCTGTATCTGTCTGTCTGTCTGTATCTGTCTATCTGTCTGTATCTGTCTATCTGTCTGTATCTGTCTATCTGTCTGTATCTGTCTATCTGTCTGTATCTGTCTATCTGTCTGTATCTGTCTATCTGTCTGTATCTGTCTATCTGTCTGTATTCTATTTTCTGTATCCCGTCTATCTGTCTGTATCTGTCTATCTGTCTGTAATCTGTCTATCTGTCTGTATCTGTCGAATCTGTTTATCTGTCTATCTGTCTGTATCTGTCTGTATCTGTCTATCTGTCTGTATCTGTCTATCTGTCTGTATCTGTCTATCTGTCTGTATCTGTCTATCTGTCTGTATCTGTCTATCTGTCTGTATCTGTCTATCTGTCTGTATCTGTCTATCTGTCTGTATCTGTCTATCTGTCTGTATCTCTCTGTGTCTGTCTAGCTCTGCTTATCTGTCTTTCTGTCTGTGTGCCTGGAGTATATGAAACTCCTTGAAGAATGGTGTGTTGACAAGTGTCAGATAACTCTTGACAGCCCAGTGACATTTGATAAATGTCAGCAGTGCTGGAGGGAACCCTCCCTTTTTCAATGTCTATCTGTCTGTCTATCTGTCTGTCTATCTACCTATCTGTCTGTCTGCCTGTCTATCTATATATCTGTCTGTATGTTTGTCTAGCTCTGCTTATGTCTGTCTAACTCTGCTTATCTGTCTTTCCGTCTGCTTGTCTCAGTCTCAGAGTGCGACTCATAAGCCAACAGGTATTATACACGATGCAGAAGTGACGATGCGTATTACTTGCCAGTCATGCTTATTATGTCTTATATCTACAAGCATTGTATAGCACTTTGCCTGGAATTTTTGGGTTATCCTAGGTAATTTACACTGTATAATAACTGTACTTATGTGTACATGTGAGAGAGACAGAGATGTAGGACATATAGATAGATATATAGACAGACAAAGATATAGACACAGTTATAGACAGATAGAGTGACGGCCAGAGACAGCCAAAGCCAGCTAGCCTGCAGAATATATAAGAACATAAGAAAGAAGGAACACTGCAGCAGGCCTACTGGCCCATGCAAGGCAGGTCCATGTCACCCCCAAGCTTAGACCAATGACCCACCTAGTCAGGTCACATCAACTGAAGGAAGGAGCATGGCATCAGACCTAGTAGCACAAGCTAGTCAGGTCCAACTCACACCCACCCACAGCCAGCCACTCATGTATTTATCTAACCTATTTTTACTTTCCTCTTATAAGGAGGTTAAGTGACATAACATCAGTGATACCTGGTGTTTGCCACACTATTTGCTCTAGCTGGAGCTCAATTCAACTGGTGCTCCCACAAGGTACTAAGTGGTCCCAGATTTTTAATACTGCACACACTGAGGGCGCAGACCCATTCTCTCATGTCTAGGCGACTCAGGCCTATCGCACTAAATTTGAAGGAATGAAAAATAAAACGTAGATCTACGTTCAGAGCAGTACGCACATGAGCGTATATATACTTGTGGACAGTTTAAGAGTTAAACACTTTGTTTCACACTACTCAATGGACACGCTGTATAACCGTGGTTTAGGCTTCTATTTGTTTTAATAATAATACTAATAAAATACTCATGACAAAGTTTTACTCTAAGCGACTACTCCCTACCTATCTTTCCGATCATAGTATTGGTAAAGCTCTCCTACACCATGTAGGTAAAGATATCTCATTTCATGCTTTCAAGAGTGGCACTCGCATCATCATGGTCCAGAATGCTGGCCAAGCTCGCATCTTTCTCTCCTTACGACCATAGATACTATTCCTATCACTATTGACAAACATCATTCTCTCAATTCTTGTAGTGGTACTGTCATTTTACCCCACACCATTGTCCAACAGAATTTCCAGACATGTAGTGATGACATTCTGGAGCAGCTTGAGCTCCAATACCTCCCTCTCCTCAAAGTTGACACTTTTGTCCTCCCTGCCTGTAAGCGAAGACGTTATCCTTGCAATATAGCTCGTTTAACATTTGACTGCCGTGAACTTCCACCCTCGGTCTACATTCCAGGTCACCGTTTACAAGTTCGAAAGGTGACCCCTACACCGCAACAGTGTAGAAACTGCTGGCGTTTTGGTCATCCAGCGAAATATTGCAGGTCCATGGCCAAATGCCCAGTCTCTGGTGCCGACGACCATGCCAGTCCTTCTTGTAATCTACCTCCCTCTTGCCTTAACTGTCATGAGGCACATCCATCTTACTCTCGCCGTTGTCAGGTTTACCTAAATGAGCGGGAAATCCGTTGTCTCAAAGAGGCGGAAGGCTTCTCATATGCTATGGGCTTCAAAGGAGACTTCCCCGTATTTCCTATTCTCGCATTGCTAAATGTCCCCCCATTTCTGGGGTCCCAACTCCCACGGCTTCCTCTGTGGTCGCCCCATCCTCAGTCACCCCTGTCTCGAATTCTTTTGCTGTTCTTGGCTCCGAGGTCCCTACCTCGGCATCCCATACTGTCCTCACCCCTTCTACTCACTCGCACAGTTCTGTGCCTACACGCCCTTGTCCAACACCTAATCCTCACAGCCCCTCTTCTTCTCATAAGTCCGGCAAAAAATCCTCATTACCGGGTTCTTCACATCCAACTAATTCTGTAACGTGTGTGGAGGTTCGTCCTCCTCCTCGCTCAATATCTTCATCCCCTGTCCCCTCCCAAGTTTCTTCCTTGACTGCCCCCTTCCCCCAGGTCGCTTCCACTCCTGTCCCCGCCCAAGCCCCTTCAGCAGTTTCCTCTTCTTTAGTACAGTCTATAGTCTCCTCGATTGTTGCTCACCCTCCTCCTCCTTCCATCTCTAATGTGGTCCCACATCCTGCATCTTTCTCTGCCGAAACGCTGGACGCTATCGCAGAATATATTTCAGAGACTGGAACGTTGATGGACACTGCTCCACCTTCGGTTCCTCCTCCTCTCTCTTCTCCATCTACACCCCTCCTTCCTTCACAGCGTCCCGCTCCTTCTCTGATTACAGGTCTTCCGCTGCCTCTGCCTCTGCTCTGTTCCACAAGGCACAGTACTCGCTCCCATCTTGTTCCTCTTCCTCATATCAGACATAGACAGGGATATAAACCACAGTGCCGTGTCCTCCTTTGCTGATGACACCCAAATCTGCATGACAGAGTCCACCATTGAAGACACTGCAAGACTCCAAGCAGACATCAACCAAATATTTAAATGGGCTGCAGAAAACAATATGAGGTTCAATGATGAGAAATTTCAATTACTCTGATATGGAAAACGTGAGGAAATTAAAATTTCATCAGAGTATAATACAAACTCCAACCACACAATAGAGCGAGAAATTAATGTCAAAGACCTGAGATTGATCATGTCAGAGGATCTCACCTTCAAGGACCAAAACACCGTAGGAATCGCATCTGCTAGAAAATTGACAGGATGGATAATGAGAACCTTCTGTCTAGGCTGGAATATTGCTGCACACTAACTGCACTTTTCAAGGCATGTGAAATTGCTGACCTAGAAAATGTGCAGAGAACCTTCATGGCACACATAAGTGCGATAAACCACCTCAATTACTGGGAACGCTTGAAGTTCCTAAACCTGTACTCCCTAGAATGCAGGCGGGAGAGATACATTATTATATACACATGGAAAATTCTCGAGGGATTAGTACCAAACTTGCACACGAGAGTCACTCCCTACGAAAGCAAAAGACTCGGCAGGCGATGTAACATCCCCCCAATGAAAAGCAGGGGAGCCACTAGCATGTTGAGGGACAACACAATAAGTGTCAGGGGCCCAAGACTGTTCAACTGCCTCCCAGCATACATCAGGGGGATTACCAACAAACCCCTGGCTGTCTTCAAGCAGGCACTGGACAGGCACCTAAAGTCGGTACCTGACCAGCCAGGCTGTGGTTCGTATGTTGTAATGCATGCGGCCAGCAGTAACAGCCTGGTTGATCAGGCTCTGATCCAAGATGAGGCTTGGTCACAGACCTGGCCGCAGGGGCGTTGACCCCTGGAACTCTCTCCAGGTATACTCCAGGTATAGTCTTTCTCCTCACCAATATGGCTTTCGCAAGGGCCACTCTACTTTGGACCTCTTACTACACTTGGATACATATGTGCAAAATGCCTTTGCTAACAAACACTGCATCCTAGCAGTCTTTTTTGATCTTGAGAATCCATATGACACCACTTGGAAGTATAACATTTTAGCCCAAGCCCATTCTTTCGGCCTCCACGGTAATCTGCCAACGATATTTTCGTGTCTGGGTTGTTAGTTAGTTTGATATCTTTATTATGCACCCCATACCCATCCTGTGGGCGGTAGTCAAAAGATTACAGAGGTACATAATGGGTCCAGGGACTGGACCTCAAAGTTTGATAGCTGAGCAAGTTACAAAGGTAATGAACTCAGATGGTCACAATCATGACAAGTTACAAAGGTATTTGCAGATTACAGAGGTATATATAGGGTCCTACCTGGAGTCTACCTGGAGAGAATTCCAGGGGTCAACGCCCCCGCGGCCCGGTCTGTGACCAGGCCTCTTGTTGGACCAGAGCCTGATCAACCAGGCTGTTACTGCTGGCCGCACGCAGTCCAACGTACGAACCACAGCCCGGCTGATCAGGTACCGACTTGAGGTGCCTGTCCAGTGCCTGCTTGAAGACAGCCAGGGCTTGTTGGTAATCCCCTGATGTATGCTGGGAGGCAGTTGAACAATCTTGGGCCCTCACACTTATTGTGTTGTCCCTCAACGTGCTAGTGGCACCCCTGCTCTTCATTGGGGAATGTTACATCGCCTGCCGAGTCTTTTGCTTTCGTAGGGAGTGATTTTTGTGTGCAAGTTTGGTACTAAGCCCTGAGAATTTTCCATGTGTATATAATAATGTATTCTCCCGCCTGCGTTCTAGAGAGTACAGGTTTAGGAACTTCAAGCGTTCCCAGTAGTTGAGGTGGTTTATCGCACTTATGCGTGCCGTGAAGGTTCTCTGCACATTTTCAAGGTCAGCAATTTCACCCGCCTTGAAAGGTGCAGTTAGTGTGCAGCAATATTCCAGCCTAGATAGAACAAGCGATCTGTAAGTGTCAACATGGGCTTGGCATCCCTGGTTTTGAAGGTTCTCATTATCCATCCTGTCATTTTTCGAGCAGATGCAATTGCTACATTGTTATGGTCCTTGAAGGTGAGATCCTCTGACATGAACACTCCCAGGTCTTTGACATTAGTTTTCGCTCTATTGTGTGGTTGGAATTAGTTTTGTACTCCGATGAGATTTTAATTTCTTCACGTTTTCCGTATCTGAGTAATTGAAATTTCTCATCATTGAACTTCATATTGTTTTCTGCAGCCCATTTAAAGATTTGGTTTATGTCTGCTTGGAGTCTTGCAGTGTCTTCAACGGTGGACACTGTCATACAGATTCGGGTGTCATCTGCAAAGGAAGACACAGCACTGTGGCTTATATCCCTGTCAATGTCTGATATGAGGATGAGGAATAGGATGGGAGCAAGTACTGTGCCTTGTGGAACAGAGCTTTCACAGTAGCTGCCTCAGACTTTACTCTGTTGACTACTACTCTTTGTGTTCTATGTGTTAGGAAATTATAAATCCATCTACCAACTTTTCCTGTTATTCCTTTATCACGCATTTTGTGTGCTATTACACCATGGTCACACTTGTCAAAGGCTTTTGCAAAATCTGTGTATATAACATCTGCATTCTGTTTATCTTCTAGAGCATCCAGGACCTTGTCGTAGTGGTCCAGTAGTTGGGACAGACAGGAGCGGCCTGCTCTAAACCCATGCTGTCCTGGTTGTGCAATTGATGGGTATCAAGATGGGTGGCGATCTTGCTTCTTAGAACCCTTTCAAAGATTTTTATGATATGGGACGTTAGCGCAATTGGTCTGTAGTTCTTTGCTATTGCTTTACTGCCCCCTTTGTGGAGCGGGC
>WNWK01047082.1:0-14076 GCA_009830355.1 Cherax destructor | reverse complement strand
CAGTAGGTAAGTTGTGTTTTTATGTGTGTATAACTGTAGGTAAGTTGTGTTTGTATGTTTTGTATGTGTGTATGACTGTAGGTAAGTTGTGTTTGTATGTGTGTATGAATGTATGTAAGTTGCATTTGTATGTGTGTATGACTGTAGGTAAGTTGTGTTTGTATGGGTGTATGACTGTAGGTAAGTTGCATTTGTATGTGTGTATGACTGTAGGTAAGTTGTATTTATATATGTGTATGACTGTAGGTATGTTGTGTTTATATGTGTGTACGACTTTAGGTAAGTGTGTTTGTATGTGTGTATGTGTGTATGACTGTAGGTAAGTTGTGTTTGTATGATGTATGTTTGACTGTAGGTAAGTTGTGTTTGTATGGTGTGTGTATGGCTGTAGGTAAGTTGTGTTTGTATGGTGTATGTATGACTGTAGGTAAGTTTTGTTTGTATGGTGTATGTGTGCATGACTGTAAGTTGTGTTCGTATGGTGTATGTATGACTGTAGGTAAGTTGTGTTTGTATGGTGTATGTATGACTGTATGTAAGTTGTGTTTGTATGGTGTATGTATGACTATAGGTAAGTTGTGTTCGTATGGTGTATTTATGACTTAAGGTAAGTTGTGTTTGTATGGTGTATGTGTGTATGACTAGGTAAGTGGTGTTTGTATGGTGTATGTGTGTATGACTGTAGGTAAGTTGTGTTTGAATGGTGTTTGTGTGTCAGTGTTTTGTTGTTCTATTATGTATGTTGAGCGAGAAAAATTATACTTCTTGCTTCGTGGTAATTCCCGAAATCTTGGTACTAATGTAGTAACAGCTCGTGGAGGACAGTAGTGGAGGTGTTCACTGGTCATAAAGCAGCGGAACTTGGTCTTCACCATGTTCATAGTTGAGAACGCAGACTGGCAGCAGTAAGTGTACCCAAACATTGTGAGAATCTGGACTGCTAGTATGTGAAGCCTAGGAAAATTCGTTGGAGATCCTTCCTTCGACTAAAATGTTTCTGGTGCACAATCACAGAGTACTTGTCTCAGCATCTCAGAGTACTTGTCTCAGCATCACAGAGTACTTGTCTCAGCATCACAGAGTACTTGTCTCAGCATCACAGAGTACTTGTCTGAGCATCACAGAGTACTTGTCTCAGCGTCACATTCTCTTGCAAGTCAATGAGTTCCAGTTGAATTTCTACAGCATCTACCCATCTGAAGGGTTGTTTTGCTTCGACTGAGAATTCTGTGATACCCGCCACTATAAAGGGGTTTTGAACGAACACCAACAACTGTTTTTCAAGAACAAAGTCATCCTGGAGTCTACCTGGAGAGAATTCCAGGGGTCAACGCCCCCGCGGCCCGGTCTGTGACCAGGCCTCCTGTTGGACCAGAGCCTGATCAACCAGGCTGTTACTGCTGGCCGCACACAGTCCAACGTACGAACCACAGCCCAGCTGATCAGGTACCGACTTGAGGTGCCTGTCCAGTGCCTGCTTGAAGACAGCCAGGGGTTTGTTGGTAATCCCCCTGATGTATGCTGGGAGGCAGTTGAACAATCTTGGGCCCCTGACACTTATTGTGTTGTCCCTCAACATGCTAGTGGCACCCCTGCTCTTCATTGGGGGATGTTACATCGCCTGCCAAGTCTTTTGCTTTCGTAGGGAGTGATTTTTATGTACAAGTTTGGTACTAAGCCCTTGAGAATTTTCCATGTGTATATAATAATGTATCTCTCCCGCCTGCGTTCTAGAGAGTACAGGTTTAGGAACTTCAAGCGTTCCCAGTAGTTGAGGTGGTTTATCGCACTTATGCGTGCGGTGAAGATTCTCTGCACATTTTCAAGGTCAGCAATTTCACCCGCCTTGAAAGGTGCAGTTAGTGTGCAGCAATATTCCAGCCTAGATAGAACAAGCGATCTGTAAAGTGTCAACATGGACTTGGCATCCCTAGTTTTGAAGGTTCTCATTATCCATCCTGTCATTTTTCGAGCAGATGCAATTGCTACTTTGTTATGGTCCTTGAAGGTGAGATCCTCTGACATGATCACTCCCAGGTCTTTGACTTTAGTTTTTCGCTCTATTGTGTGGTTGGAATTAGTTTTGTACTTTGATGAAATTTGAATTTCTTCACGTTTTCCGTATCTGAGTAATTGAAATTTCTCATCATTGAACTTCATATTGTTTTCTGCATCCCATTTAAAGATTTGGTTTATGTCTGCTTGGAGTCTTGCAGTGTCTTCAATGGTGGACACTGTCATACAGATTCGGGTGTCATCTGCAAAGGAAGACACAGCACTGTGGCTTATATCCCTGTCAATGTCTGATATGAGGATGAGGAATAGGATGGGAGCAAGTACTGTGCCTTGTGGAACAGAGCTTTTCACAGTAGCTGCCTCAGACTTTACTCTGTTGACTACTACTCTTTGTGTTCTACATGTTAGGAAATTATAGATCCTGTTATTCCTTTATCACGCATTTTGTGTGCTATTACACCATGGTCACACTTGTCAAAGGCTTTTGCAAAATCTGTGTATATAACATCTGCATTCTGTTTATCTTCTAGAGCATCCAGGACCTTGTCGTAGTGGTCGAGTAGTTGGGACAGACAAGAGCGGCCTGCTCTAAACCCATGCTGTCCTGGGTTGTGCAATTGATGGGTATCAAGATGGGTGGCGATCTTGCTTCTTAGAACCCTTTCAAAAATTTTTATGATATGGGACGTTAGCACAATTGGTCTGTAGTTCTTTGCTATTGCTTTACTGCCCCCTTTGTGGAGAGGGGCTATGTCTGTTGTTTTTAGTAGCTGCAGGACGATCCCAGTGTCCATGCTCCCTCTCCATAGGATGTTAAAAGAATGTGATAGGGGCTTCTTGCAGTTCTTGATGAACATGGAGTTCCATGAGTCTTGGCCTGGAGCGGAGTGCATGGGCATGTCATTTATTGCCTTTTCAAAGTCATTTGGCGTCGTGGTGATGTCAGAAAGGCATGCGTCTGTCAAGTTCTGTGGCACTCACTCTCATAAAAAAATCATTTAGGTTTTCGATTTTCAGTCTGGTTAGTGGCTCGCTAAAAACTGAGTCATACTGGGATTTAAGTAACTCACTCATTTCCTTGGTGTCATCTGTGTAGGACCCATCCCGTTTAAGTATGGGCCCAATACTGGTTGTTGTTCTCGACTTTGATTTTGCATAGGAAAAGAAATACTTAGGGTTTCTTTCAATTTCATTTATGGCTTTTAGTTCTTCCCATGTCTCTTGATTCCTGTAAGATTCCTTTAGTTTTAATTCGGTGTTTGCTATTTCTCTGACTAGTGTCTCCCTACGAATTTCAGAGATATTGGCCTCCTGTAGCCGCTCCCTTATTCTTTGCCTTCGCCTGTATAGGGAGCACCTCTCTCTTTCTAGTTTGCATCTTCTCCTCCTTTTCCTTAAGGGAATTTGCCTTGAGCAAACCTCAAGTACCACAGAGTTAATTTGTTCTAGACATAGGTTGGGATCTGTGATGCTTAGGCAATCTTCCCAGTTTATATCATTTAGGACTTGGTTTACTTGGTCCCACCTTATGTTTTTGTTATTGAAGTTGAATTTGGAGAAAGCTCCCTCGTGGCTGATCACATTTTGTTGATCTGGGGCCCCCCGCATGCATGTCTGGACCTCCATTATATTGTGATCTGAGTATATTGTTTTTGATATGATGACATTTCGTATCAGATCATCATTGTTGGTGAAGATGAGGTCCAGCGTATTCTCTAATCTTGTCGGTTCTACTATTTGCTGGTTTAAGGTGAACTTGGTACAGAAATTTAAAAGTTCATGCATTTGTGAATTTTCATCTGAGCTGCCTCCTGGTGTTATCTCTGCTACCACATTGTTTACAAAGTTCCTCCATTTTAGGTGCCTGAGGTTGAAATCCCCCAGTAGCAAGATGTTGGGGGCAGGAGCTGGAAGATTTTCCAGACAATGGTTAATTTTCAGAAGCTGTTCCTGGAATTGTTGGGACGCTGCATCCGGGGGCTTGTAGACAACCACGATGACCAGGTTTTGATTCTCGACCTTTATTGCTAATACTTCAACTACATCATTTGAGGCATTTAGTAGTTCTGATCATATAAGTGACTCTGTGATATACAGGCCAACCCCCCCTTTTTGCCTGTTCACTCTGTCACACCTGTATAGGTTGTAGCCCGGGATCCATATTTCATTGTCCAAGTGATCTCTTATGTGGGTCTCTGTGAAAGCCGCAAACATAGCATTTGACTCTGTAAGCAGTCCACGAATGTAAGGTACCTTGTTGTTTGTTGCTGGCTTTAGACCCTGTATATTAGCAAAGATGAATGTAGTTGGATTGGTGGTATTGGTGGTTTGGGGGGGTCTTTTTTTCCTGGCTCTAATATCTGTTGTAATGGAGTGGAGGCCACTGACTGTGATTCCACTCCAGAAAGGATTGCAGTTGGTGTACAATTTCTGTCATTTCCTTCCAGCTTTTTTTCCTTCTCTGCACTAAAAAAACCTCTCTCTCCGGAGTGGCTGTGGCTACCCAGATTTTGCCATGGTCTGGATGTTCTGTGTCGCCTCGTACCCTTTAGGTGGTATGCCTGGCAATATAAGTTATAGCACTGTCTTTCCTGAATTGATGTGTGGCACATTTCAGGGTGGAAAAACTTACAGGACGGGAGGTTGCATTTGCCTGTTTTCATATGGGAACGGCATTTTCTGGGGTGATCATAATTGCATGTCCCATCTTGAATTCCCAGATTTTCCATGCCTGCAGATACCAAGTGCGTAATATTCACATAGGCCTGGTTTTCGTTTGCCCTGTTTTTTTTTGTGACTGTGTTCCCCATTGGTGAGTGTGTTCCTGTCTTATGTCTGTCTTCATTACTAGTGCTAACAAATGATAATTTATCTTCAGTATTTCCTTGGGCATCCCCTTGTTTACTATCTACCGTGTTATTGCTAGTTTGTAACACTGTTTTGTGTGTGTCCTTATCTACACCTGTTTCCCCATCATTTATTTCACAAGAGCTACTGTCTTTTCAGGTCACCATCATTTATTTCTCCATTCTTAAATTTACTGGCTACCATTTCAACATGGAGATAAAAACCGGTCCTTCTGGCAGCTCCTACTGTACGGCGGCCGTACCTCTGGCACCCTGGTTTACCTCTGGCACCCTGTTTACTTCTGGCACCCTGGTAAACCTTACCCTGCTTTAACACCTGGGTTTCTGTGCACTTATGGTTCACTCCACTGGGTTTAGTTTTTGTTTTTTTCTACACCACAACACTGCTGTTTTTTCTATGATGACTGGAAGATATACAGACTTATGTTGGTGAAATTGTTCACTGACAACTCACAACTCGACACTGTTTATCGTATTTTTCAGCTGGACAAATTACGTATTTCTTCAGGATTGTGCCCCTTTTCGAATTTCATAGATTTTTATATCAATGTAATCACTCGATTTTGGTCAGGTATACTAACAGTTTAAAATTATCAATACATGGCAACTGATTTCAAACACGAAACTCGTTAGGCCTACACTTCCGCCTTTGTTTTCACTTTAACATCTATTTACTTATCTGTATACTACGGCACCACTGATATATTCACTATACAGATCTATCTCCACCCTATTTTCAGGGAGACTTTCCTTCCTCTGACAAATAAACGTTCTGTTTTGTTATTTCACACGGCACATATAACATATTTTTTTTGTAAAATGTTGTATACTCAACAGAATCCCCCCACTTTCTTTTCAAGTCACAAACCATCATACAGTCCACTCAATATGTTGTAATTTACTAACATTATTGGTATTAACTCTATATTGTAATATTTGATAGGCCCGACTTTGTTTGCGGGTGGGAAAGAGTAACTTGAATTTTTTTACCTGCTTTTCAATGAAATAGACATATTTAATATCTGCTTCATCAATATGTTGCTCTGAACATCGTTAGCGAAAGTTCCTATTTCTTGTGGAAAGCTCAAATTGTTGAGATCATATTGAAGATCATGTGTTTTTTCCCTTACAGTTTAACGTTAAGATCATTCAGTTGTGACATTATGTCTGCCAAAAATCCATCACTCTCCATTTTCTTGTTATCTTCCAAAAAATCAGAAAATGTCTTTGCTTTCACACTGTTTTGAGCCTTGAGGAAATTCCGTAACTCTCTCGTGATTGCCCAAAATCGCTCCCAAACTCTTCCCTTGCTCAACCATCTCATATTGTTGTGAACAAATAAATCGTCATAGTATGCATCGACCTCAGTTAGAAAGCTTCAGAGTAGACGGTGTTGCAGTGCTGAAGGAAGTTTACTAGCTTCATAATAGTCTCCATGAGGTCACCATACTCATTTCCCAGACTGGAACACAGTACTTATTGGTGGATAATGCAGTGATAGGTTATCATGTCGGAATTGTCTTCCTTTAATCTTAGGACTATTCCCACTCTCGACCAACCATGGCTGGAGCTTCATCTGTGGTGAGTGAAATGATTGATTTAACCTCGATATTTCTCGATTCTAACATGCTTTTTGTGGAAACTTTTGAGTCACGCAAGTTCCACAGGGTAAGTGAGCCGTTAGGAGCCTTAAACATACCGTGGATCGGCCCTCGGAGTTTATAAACCCACACACCCAACCAAAATGAAACATACACATTCGAGTTGACGAAGGTAACAATTGTGTACATTTTAATTGATAGATTTATTCTCCTAGGAACACCTAGGCAAGTTTGTACAGTTAGAAACTAATAGTAGGATTATTGAGGCAACGTTAGATATTAATAATGTAGCTCTAGCACCCTAACATAGGTAGTTTAAGGCCTGAATAGGCAAGTATTAGGTTATGTTAGCTAGAGAGAACTGGCATCCCACACTTGAATCTAGGCAGTGTGGTACTCACGACACGTGACCTGCGTTCTTACCAGACTGGACATCACCCTGAGAACACGAGCTGTGAACAGGCAGCACCCCCCACATGACTTAACATCTGTCCTGGGGCCCCGGAGGAGACATCCCGAAGTACCGCGGATATCTCTCTCCATCCAGACCTATTGCAGTAAGACTAGACTTTCTTTCTCTCAGTATCTGGCCAGTTTTCTGGGGGAAATGTTAGTGGGTTATCTGTGGGTCTTAAGTGGACGGACGCCTTTGTATTGGTATGTACCAGCGTCGTCTCTTAAGTTCAAGTCTGGAAGCTAGTGTCTCTTACTGTTTAGATATTGCTTGGAGGATATACCCTAGAGCTGGGAATTCTAAGTTAATATAAGGCACTAATACCACTCAATTTGCAGATAAAGAATCTTCCTATGCACGTGGTGTTTGGAGGGGGTTTATAGCTTAGGAAGTCCAAGATACACATAGCCACTACATCAAGTAAGTTGTTCCCTTTTCAGTTTCGTGTAAGCAGTGTGGAATCCCTTTACTGCAGTTAGTTAGAAATTTGTCCCATAGCCACTTGTAAGTCTGAGAAAAGTGTCTCAGAGTGTCAGTGTCAACAGTGCTTGCTCTAAATGCAGCTTACAAGGAGGCAGTCCCAAAACAAGTTTCTACATGGTCCTTCTACCCGAGATGTGGAATAGCTGATTAAGCAGTCAGATTAGTGTTAATTTGCTAGGCCACAGTTAATGTACCAGTCATTATCGAAGCTAGGTTAAGTTATCAAACCTAGGCCCAAAGACTTACTCAGGCTAGGTTAAGCTAACTAATCAGATGTTTATTATTTACAGTAATCTACAGGCAGGCCAAGTAGGCTAGTTAAGCTTGTGAGTTTATTTATTTACAGTGATTACAAGTAAGCCAGGTTAGGAAACTTGTATATTTAATTACTTACAGTGAATTGCAAGGTAGCCACAGGTAGGCTAGGCTTCTGCAATATTTATAACAGTTATAACAGCTAGGTCAGATTTAACCTAGCTATCATTTACCTTGCAAGCTAGATTCAGGCTAGTTGCACACTAATTTCAACAGTTATAAAGTTAAACTAGGAATTACCTTCCCAGCTAACTACAATAATTATACAAGCTAGGCTGAGTTAAGCCAAAGCTAATTACATAACATTATTCATATACTGTTTATAAGTGAATTGCTGAATTTATTTTGTGTTAATCAAGTGAATTTAATTCGCAAAGGCTACATATTTTTACTGTGTGAATTTTATTCTATTTGACTCATTTAAATTGTAATTTGCTAGCTTTAAGTCCTGTAACTATTTACTATTGTGTACAGGGAGTTGCTAGGTTAAGCCTTCATAACAATATACATTTTAGTTGGGTTTGAGGGCTAACAGTGTACATTCTTTCTGAGTCAAGTCAATATAAGTAAAGAAAGTCATCAAGCTTGTTAAGGAGCTTTGGGAATCACTTATTCTCAACAAATACCGTATTGTGCTGTGGTATGGGCTAATTAAAGTACAAATTAGTGACACACTCTTAACTAAACCACGACAATGACGGAGGAGAATCAGAAAGCACCAAGTCCAGCTCTGGTCCAGCTAAAGCGGTCTATGAGCGCCCACAAGGGACTAATAACCAAGGCATGTAGGGAGTGCCGTGCTGTCAGAGAAAACCCAGATGCAGATTGCGAGGATCTAGAAAGATGTTTAGAGCTTTTAGAGGAAAGGCTAAAGGCATTGGAGACAGCCTATCTTCGTTATGAGACAGAAGCCTATTAGGCAGAGGAGCCTGAAGATGTTGTCAAGGCAGCTCGGGAGGAATGCGATGATCAGAGGGCCGAATGTCTAACAGAGAGGGGACTCTGCAAAAAGTTAAAGAAAATATTGAAGGCTAATACAGCAGGGTCAACCAAAAATAGTACAGGGCACACAGGCCACCACAGCCCTCCCAGAGTGCTATCCAGATTGCCTACATTAAATTTACCAATGTTTGATGGAACATTGACAGAGTACATTGCTTTCTGGGATCAGTTTAAATCCCAGATAGATGACAGGGATGATTTCTCGGATGCCATCAAACTACAGTATTTACGTTCACAGCTCAAAGGTAAAGCCCTGGACTTGGTCCGGCATTACCAAAACACTGATATTAATTATCAACATGCCAAGGATCATCTGAAGGATGCGTTTGGCAACACAGAGGATATAAAACTGCTATATTTTATTGATTGACTGATCTAAAGGTTTGCTGTCATGACCTTCAAAGCGTAGAGAAGTTCCGCATCGAAGTCATGAGTTTGACAAATAGTCTCAAAGATTTACATGATTGGGGTGGATCGGAATGGATGGTCAGTCGCTTGATTCAGAGAAAGTTAGCTAACACTATAGTGCACGAGTTACACATAATATACTGAACGAGCTGGTTTACAATACAACAAAATTATTGAGGGGTTGGGAGAGCTCATTTCTCGCTTGAGTTTTGGGGGAAGATTGCCCAACAACGTGAAATCGTTTGACAGCTCCGAAAACTCAGGAGATCAATTTAAAAGCTCATAACACTAACGTTGGGGTGTGCTATGGCAAATAAGTGTCTAAAACAAGGACCTCTAAGCAGACCCTCAGAGACACTCATACCAGAATATGCATGTTCTGCGAAAGCGAACATACTAGCACGAGTTGCTCTCGGTATGCAACACTGAGCATTAGAGGGCAGAGACTAAAGAAGTTGCAGCTATGCTTAAGGTGTTGTGTGGGACATGAGACAGAAGATTGCCAGTCACTTCTTTCAGAGTGCTATAACTGCCGGAAAGGTAAGCACCATACTGCACTATGTCCCAAAAATTTAAGGGAACCCCAGGCTAGTAGGGACGTTTCTTCAGTAGAGATAGAAAGCGAGTCCGAGCCTGAAGTGGTAGCCAGCATGATTAGTGTGGGCAAAGTCTCTAATCTGAGTGAGAAGCAGAATTGCTGCCCTACCTACAGTCATGGCAGGGGTTGTGAACGGGAACAGATCCAAAACAACCGGATTATTCTTTGACTCGGGAGCACAAGTGTCCATGATAACAGAGAAGTTGGTGGCTAGGTTAAAGTTGAAGGCCACTGACAAAGTTAATGCGACATTGGGAGGTGCTATAAGCCAGGGCCCACCCAAGTCTTATGATGTTGTGGATGTCACTGTTAAATTGGATGGATATTGCAGAAATATTACAGCTTTGGTAGTAAAGATGTTACCTGCGGCTATTACGACAAGAGGTCTTGCAGCAGCAACCAAGTGATTGAAAGACCTTGGTGTGAAGCTGGCAGACCAGGACATTACCACTGACACAGTCAGAAATGTAGGTATCCTGGTGGGAGCCAACTATCTAGATGACTTCCTGTCTACACGACGGACTATTAAGGAAGGAATTGGTTTATACAGATCCCCAGTAGGATATATTATCAGTGGCAGAATTCCTAATGAATTCCCTGCAACGTCAGAGAGGGGGAAAGCTGACACTATGATAGCTGGGGGAGTAGTGATAATGAATGTTTGTGTACACGATGAACTTCCAGGTAAGCCAAACCAAGTAGGATGTGACGAACACTTAGCCACCTTGGGGAGACGCTTTTATGGGGTACCTAAAGAGGGAGATAGATTGTCATTAAACCCAGGGAACCTCATGTCAGTGGGAAGAAGGGCTACCAGGGCATATGGGCCACTGGATGGGAAAGTACAAAGCTGCTCAGACAAGGCTAGATGTGTGAAAGACATTGAAGTTAAAGGGAAGGGTGTTAAAATCACCAGAACCCAGAGATTTACATCCCCAGCGGTCTACACGGTGGAAACTAGACAGTCGGAGTTAGACCAGAGTCTGCTCGACGAGAGTGACCGGATGGCACTCGTGTCCAGGGCCCACCGTAAGGGCTTGCGGAAGGTGAACTTGATGTAGACTTATCGTCTACCTTCGCCGGCGGGAGGATGTGGAAACTTTGAGTCACGCAAGTTCCACAGGGTAAGTGAGCCGTTAGGAGCCTTAAACATACCGTGGATCGGCCCTCGGAGTTTATAAACCCACACACCCAACCAAAACAAAACATACACATTCGAGGTGATGAAGGTAACAATTGTGTACATTTTAATTGATAGATTTATTCTCCTAGGAACACCTAGGCAAGTTTGTACAGTTAGAAACTAATAGTAGGATTATTGAGGCAACGTTAGATATTAATAATGTAGCTCTAGCACCCTAACATAGGTAGTTTAAGGCCTGAATAGGCAAGTATTAGGTTATGTTAGCTAGAGAGAACTGGCAGCCCACACTTGAATCTAGGCAGTGTGGTACTCACGACACGTGACCTGCGTTCTTACCAAACTGGACATCACCCTGAGAACACGTGCTGTGAACAGGCAGCACCCCCCACGTGACTTAACATCTATCCTGGGGCCCAGGAGGAGAGATCCCGAAGTACTGTGGAAATGTCTCTCCATCCAGACCTATTGCAGTAAGACTAGACTTTCTTTCTCTCTGTATCTGGCCAGTTTTCTGGGGTAAACGTTAGTGGGTTATCTGTGGGTCTTAAGCGGACGGACACCTTTGTATTGGTATGTACCAGCATCGTCTCTTAAGTTTAAGTCTGGAAGCTAGTGTCTCTTACTGTTTAGATATTGCTTGGAGGATATACCCTAGGGCTGGGAATTCTAAGTTAATACAAGACACTAATACCACACAATTTGCAGATAAAGAATCTTCCCATGCACGTGGTGTTTGGAGGGTTTATAGCTTAGGAAGTCCAAGATACACATAGTCAATACATCAAGTAAGTTGTTCCCTTTTCAGTTTCGTGTAAGCAGTGTGGAATCCCTTTACTGCAGTTAGCTAGAAATTTGTCCCAAAGCCACTTGTAAGTCTGAGAGAAGTGTCTCAGAGTGTCGGTGTCAACAGTGCTTGCTCTAAGTGCAGCTTACAAGGAGGCAGTCCCAAAACAAGTTTCTACACTTTTCATGGATCCAAATATATCCTCTCCTCGTGTTCTTCCCTTAAGGTTGGTCGCACCCAACAAGTCCAGGCAAAATTCTTGTTTCTCTGCATCATAATATCTCACAAATATCATGAGTTGAGCATTATCGGTACTGTCTGTTGACTCATATAAAGCCAGTGAAATACAAGGTGTTTTTTTCAGTCCTAGATCAAGTTGCGACATAAGATCTCCTCGTTGATGTGGAATCAGATAATAAAATCTGCTTTATTTTGTCTTTTATCTATTTTTTCTGTTTATCCTGAAACAATGTATCGGCAGTTTCCAGCATACATTTTTTAACAATTTCTGAATCAGTGAAGGGTTTCTTGTGTTTTCCCAAAATCCAAGTTGTTCTAAGTAAACATTCCACTGCTTTCTCCTGGGCTGTCATGCTATTGATAAGAACTACGGGTGGCCTCTCATACTGTGATTTTCGCTGTATCCATTCTTCCTTGGTGGAACGATTTCCATCATCAAACTTTCTTCTTCTTCTTGAACATGTCATGTCTCCTTTAAAAATATATGACTAGTTAAGTAAAACAAATCATTTGATATGGAAATAAATATCTGGAGCATTAAAAAACCCAAAAACTGAAAGTCATAGTTAGACTGTAAAATAATAACATAATAAATATGAAAATATCAATCAATTTACTTTAATAAACACAATCTTGGTGAAGCAGTTTTCCTCTGTATTATGAAATGTATTTATTACTGAAATATATCTGTATTTGTTAAAATAAAACATGTTTTATATCCATGCCACATAAATTAGGAACAACCAGAATGAGGAAAATTTTTAACCAATTTGATTAGGAATTTGTTCACAAGACGATTCAATACTAAATACCCACCAACGTACTTATTCATAAAAGAGGTGGGCACAGCAAATTAAAATCAGACTTGCTAAAAAGAAAATGAGAAAACCCGAAATCATACCTTGCACAAACGCAAATGCACAACCTTTCCCGAAATTCAAAGTTGCACCAGGGTGGCCAGACTTCCCAGCCTACCTATATGTTGCACCAGGATGGCCAGAATTCCCAGCCCATATGTTGCACCAGGGTGGCCAGACTTCCCAGCCCATATGTTACACCAAGGTGGCCAGACTTCCCAGCCCATATGTTGCACCAAGGTGGCCAGAATTCCCAGCCCATATGTTGCACCAGGGTGGCCAGACTTCCCAGCCCATATGTTGCACCAAGGTGGCCAGACTTCCCAGCCCATATGTTGCACCAAGGTGGCCAGACTTCCCAGCCCATATGTTGCGCCATGGTGGCCAGAATTCCCAGCCCATATGCGACCAAACTCATTTTCCAAAATGACAAAAAAAAGTCAACTTCATTTCACAAGTGCTAATTACCAATATGAATTACTATTGAATATAAGAAAATATCACTATTTAGCTATGCTAGAACTCTGTATTTCATTCAGAGTATGCATTCCATTCATATAGAATAATGTATTAATCCCGTTCTTGTCTACCTCCTGATCCTAAACTAAGCATTCTCCTGAAGCTAGCGGTCCAACTACAACACCCAGAAGGTCCGGATTCGGACCGCGGGCTGCCAATTGTGTAGGCAAGTTGTGCTTGTATGTGTGTATGACTGTAGGTAAGTTGTGTTTGTATGAGTGTATGACTATAGCTAAGTTGTGTGTGAATGACTGTATGTATGTTGTTTGTATGTGTGAATGCCTGTAGGTAAGTTGTGTTCGTATGGTGTATATGTGTATGACTGTAGGTAAGCTGTGTTTGTATGGCGTATGTGTGTATTGCTGTAGGTGAGTTGTGTTTGTATGTGTTTATGACTAGGTAAGTTGTTGTTGTATGTGTGTATAATTGTAGGTAAGTTGTGTTTGTATGTGTGTATGACTGTAGGTAAGCTGTGTTTTTATGTGTGTATGACTATAGCTAAGTTGTGTGTGAATGACTGTACGTATGTTGTTTGTATGTGTGAATGCCTTTAGGTAAGTTGTGTTTGTATGTGTGTATGACTGTAGGTAAGTTATGTTTGTATGTGTGTATGACTGTATGTAAGTTGTGTTTGTAGGTGTGTATGACTGTAGGTAAGTTGTGTTTGTAGGTGTGTATTACTGTAGTTAAGTTGTGTTTGAATGTGTGTTTGTCTGTAGATAAGTTGTGTTTGTATGTGTGTATGACTGTAGGTAAGTTGTGTTCGTATGATGTATGTGTATGACTGT
>WNWK01047081.1:0-10000 GCA_009830355.1 Cherax destructor | reverse complement strand
CTTACCCCTTTCATTCTACCCACTGCCTCACGAACTTCCCTACACCCACAACTGGCTCTTCCACACTCCTACAAGATGTTATTCCTCCTTGCCCTACACCGAAATCACAGCTTCCCTGTCTTCATCAACATTTAACAAATCCTCAAAATATTCTCTCCATCTTCCCGATACCTCTAACTCTCCATTTAATAACTCTCCTCTCCTATTTTTAACTGTCAAATCCATTTGTTCTCTAGGCTTCCTCAACTTATTAATCTCATTCCAAAACTTTTCTTATTTTCAACAAAATTTGCTGATAACATCTCACCCACTCTCTCATCTGCTCTCTTTTACATTGCTTCACCACTCTTTTCTCTCCATATACTCTTCCCTCCTTGCATCACTTCTACTTTGTAAAACCTCTCATATGCTAACTTTTTCTCCTTACTACTCTCTTTACATCATCATTTCACCAATCGCTCCTCTTCCTCCCGCACCCACTCGCCTGTAACCACAAACTTCTGCTGAACACTCTAACACTACATTTTTAAATCTACCCCATACATTTTCGACCCCATTGCCTACACTCTCACTAGCCCATCTATCCTCCAATAGTTGTTTATATCTTACCCTAACTGCCTCCTCTTTTAGTTTATAAACCTTCACCTCGCTTTTCTTACTGATTCTATTTTCCTTGTATCCCATCTACCTTTTACTCCCACTGTAGCTATAACTAAAAGTGATCTGAATATCTGTAGCCCCTCTATAAACATGTACATCCTGAAGTCTACTCAACAGTCTTTTATCTATCAATACATAGTCCAACAAAATACTGTCATTACGCCTACATCATATCTTGTATACTTATTTATCCTCTATTTCTTAAAATATGTATTACCTATAACTAAACCCCTTTCTATACAAAGTTCAATCAAAGGGCTCCCATTATCATTTACACTTGGCACCCCAAACTTACCTACTACACCCTCTGCATGTTTCTCCCACTTTAGCATTTAGGTCCCCTACCACAATTACTCTCTCATTTGGTTCAAAAGTTCCTATACATTAGCAACATCTCCCAAAATCTCTCTCTCTCCTCTACACTCCTCTCTTCTCCAGGTGCATACACGCTTATTATGACCCACTTTTCGCATCCGACCCTTATTTTAATCCACATAATCCTTGAATTTACACATTTATATTCCCTCTTTTCCTTCCATAACTGATCCTTCAACATTATTGCTACCCCTTCCTTAGCTCTAACTCTCTCAGATACTCCTGACTTAATCCCATTTATTTCTCCCCACTGAAACTCGCCTACCCCCTTCAGCTTTGTTTCGCTTAGGGCCAGGACATCCAACTTCTTTTCATTCATAACATCGGCAATCATCTCTTTCATCATCATATATATATATATATATGATGATGAAAGTATTTTATATATATATATATATATATATATATATATATATATATATATATATATATATATATATATATATATGATGAAAGTATTTAAAAAAAAAATATATATATATATATATATATATATATATATATATATATATATATATATATATATATATATATATATAATATATATAAATATTCTTCCTTGAGCCTTTTTATCCACTTCTCCGAGGCTATGGGTCCCACAATTTGTACCAGAGGTATATATATATATAAAATACTTTATATATATATATATATATATATATATATATATATATATATATATATATAAAGTATTTATATATATATATATTCTTTCTTTCTTTCAACACGTCGGCCGTTTCCCACCGAGGAGGGTGGCCCAAAAGGAAAAACGAAAGTTTCTCCTTTTACATTTAGTAATTTATTCAGGAGAAGGGGTTACTAGCCCCTTGCTCCAGGCATTTTAGGCGCCTCTTACGACACGCATGGCTTACGGAGGAAGAATTCTGTTCCACTTTCCCATGGAGATAAGAGGAAATAAGAACAAGAACTAGTAAGAAAATAGAAGAAAACCCAGAGGGGTGTGTATATATATGCTTGTACATGAATGTGTAGTGTGACCTAAGTGTAAGTAGAAGTAGCAAGATGTACCTGAAATCTTGCATGTTTATGAGACAGAAAAAAGAAACCAGCAATCCTACCATCATGTAAAACAGTTTCAGGTTTCTGTTTCACAGTCACCTGGCAGGACAGTGGTACCTCGACTTACGATATTTTTCATTCAGAATACTGTTTAAGTGCCATTACCAAACGAATTTATTCCCTTAAGAAATGATATAAAATAGACTAGTCCTTTTAGATCCCCAAAATTACACTTACAAAAGCGTTTAAAAAAATAAACTTACATAAAAGGGTGAGTTTGGGGACCATCGTAAGTCGAGTACCACTGATATATATATATATATATATATTTTTTCAACAAGTCGGCCGTCTCCCACCGAGGCAGGGTGACCCAAAAGAAAGAAAATCCCCAAAGAAAATACTTTCATCATCATTCAACACTTTCACCACACTCATACATAATCACTGTCTTTGCAGAGGAGCTCAGATACGACAGCTGAGAAAAGTCCCTCCCAGCTGTCACTATCTCAGACCCCTCCTTTAAAGTGCAGGCATTGTACTTCCCATTTCCAGGACTCAAGTCCAATTAAATCAATTAACTGGTTTCCCTGAATCCCTTCACAAAATGTTACCCTGCTCACACTCCAACAGATCGTCATGTCCCAAAACCATTCGTCTCCATTCACTCCTATCTAACACGCTCACACATGCTTGCTGGAAGTCCAAGCCCTCGCCCACAAAACCTCCTTTACCCCTTCCCTCCAACCTTTTCTAGGACGACCCCTACCCCGCCTTCCTTTTCCTACAGATTTATACGCTCTCCAAGTCATTCTACTTTGATCCATTCTCTCTAAATGACCAAACCACCTCAACAACCCCTCTTCAGCCCTCTGACAAATACATTTATTAACTCCACACCTTCTCCTAATTTCCACATTCCGAATTTTCTGCATAATATTTACACCACACATTGCCCTTAGACAGGACATCTCCACTGCCTCCAGCCTCCTCCTCGCTGCAGCATTTGCAACCCATGCTTCACACCCATATAAGAGTGTTGGTGCCACTATACTTTCGTACATTCCCTTCTTTGCCTCCATGGATAACGTTTTTGTCTCCACAGATACCTCAATGCACCACTCACCTTTTTCCTTCATCAATTCTATGGTTAACCTCATCCTTCATAAACCCATCCGCTAACACGTCAACTCCCAAATATCTGAAAACATTTACTTCTTCCATAATCCCTCTCTCCAATGTGATACCCAATTTTTCTTTATTTAAATCGTTTGATACCCTCATCACCTTACTCTTATCTATGTTCACTTTTAACTTTCTACCTTTACACACTCTCCCAAACTCGTCCACTAACCTTTGCAACTTTTCTTTGGAATCTCCCATAAGCACAGTATCATCAGCAAAGAGTAACTGTGTCAACTCCCATTTTGCATTTAATTCTCCATAATTTAATCCCCCTCTCCCCAACACCCTAGCATTTACTTCTTTTACAACCCCATCTATAAATATTTAAAAAACCATGGTGACATTACACATCCTGTCTAAGACCTACTTTTACCGGAAGTAATCTCCTCTCTCCTACACACCTAACCTGAGCCTCACTATCCTCAAAAAAAACTCTTTACAGCCTTCAGTAACTTACTACCTATTCCATACACTTGCAACATTTGCCACATTGCTCCCCTATCCACTCTATCATATGCCTTTTCTAAATCCATAAATGCAATAAAAACTTCTCTACCTTTATCTAAATACTGTTCACATACAGTCATCCCTCGGTTTTCGGTTTTTAATCCGTTCCAGATGGATCGGCTAAAACCAAAATCGGCGAAAACCAAAACTATTTTCCCCATAAGAAATAATGGAAATTCAATTAATCCGTTTCAGAAACCCAGAAGTTTGGAAAAAAAAAATTGGGGGCCTTCAAGATAGATTTACATGCACAAATGAATGAACTGAATGTGGCACTTACCTTTATTGAAGACTGATGTTGCTGGATGGGAGAGAGGAAGATGGGAGAGGAAGAGACCTAATTTTGGAAGGGGAATCCCCCTCCATAAGGACTCTAGGTACCAAGTCCTTATCCAGGGTCATTTCCCCTGCATGCCTGCTACACTCCCTCCCTGCCTGCTACACTCCCTCCCTGCCTGCTACCTCCCTCCCTGCCTGCTCACTCCCTCCCTGCCAGCTACACTCCCTACATACATGCTACACTCCCTACATACATGCTACACTCCTGCATACCTGCTACACTCCCTGCATACCTGTTACACCCCCTGCATACATGCTACACTCCCTGCATGCCTGCTACACTCCCTGCATGCTGCACTCCTGCATGCATGCTACACTCCCTGCATGCCTGCTACACTCTTAAACTCCATCGTGTTTCTCACTTTCACTATCATATTTTCTATTATTTCTTCATTTCTAGTGTTTCTCACTTTCTTTACCAAAGAAGTGGCTTTAGGAGCTTTCTTTGGGCCCATGGTAGCTTATTTAGTAGTCACACAAATAATCAAGGCCCAAAAACAATGAATTGTTAATAAATGTTTTGTATAAACTCCTGGGGTGATGTTCACTCAAGGTAAACAATGCTAGACTGCGTGACAATGTGCGTGGGTGGCGGCCTACGGCCTTTGTATGTGCGCGGCACTAGTGGACAGGTCCCATACGATCGGCGAAAACTAAAATAATCGGCAAAACTGAGCCAAATTTTCCCTGAAAAAGTCGGTGAAAACCAAAATCGGCGATAACTGGGACAAGCGAAAACCGAGGGATGACTGTATATGCTTCACTGTAAACACTTGATCTCACATCCCCTACCCACTCTAAAGCCTCCTTGCTCATCTGCAATCCTACTCTCTGTCTTACCTCTAATTCTTTCAATAATAACCCTACCATACACTTTACCTGGTATACTCAGTAAACTTATTCCCCTATAATTTTTACACTCTCTTTTATCCCCTTCCCTTTATATAAAGGAACTATACATGCTCTCTGCCAATCTCTAGGTACCTTCCCCTCTTTCATACATTTATTAAAAAAATACCAACCACTCCAGCACTATATCCCCCTGCTTTTAACATTTCTGTCATGATTCCGTCAATTCCCGCTGCTTTACCCCCTTTCATTCTACGTAATGCCTCACGCACCTCCCCCACACTCCATCCTGCTCTTCTTCACTCCTAAACGATGTTGTACCTCCCTGGCCAGTACATGAAATTACCGCCTCCTTTTTCATCGACATTTAAAGTTCCTCAAAATATTCCCCCCATCTACCCAATACCTCCAGCTCCCCATCTACTAACTCCCCTACTCTGTTTTTAACTGACAAATCCATTGTTCTCTAGGCTTTCTTACCTTGTTTATCTCACTCCAAAATTTTTCTTATTTTCAGCAAAATTTCTTGACAGAGCCTCTCCCATTCTTTCATCCGCTCTTCTTTTGCACTCTCACCACTCTCTTCACCTTTCTTTTACTCTCCATATACTCTGCTCTTCTATTAACACTTCTGTTTTGTAAAACCTCTCATAAGCTACCTTTTTCTTTTATCACACCCTTTACTTCTTCATTCCACCACTCACTCCTCTTTCCTCCTGCACCCACCCTCCTATAGCCACAAACTTCTGCCCCACATTCTAATACTGCATTTTTTAAAACTATCCCAACTCTCTTCAACCTCCCCACTACTCCTACTTGCATTAGCCCACCTTTCTGCCAATAGTTGCTTATATCTCACCTAACTTCCTCCTCCCTTAGTTTATACACTTTTACCTCTCTCTTACTTGCTGTTGCCATTTTCTTTTGTCCCATCTACCTTTTACTCTAACTGTAGCTACACCCAAATAATGATCTGATATATTCGTTGCCTCTATAAACATGTACATCCTGAAGCCTACTCATCAACCTTTATCCACCAATACATAATCCAACAAACTACTTTCCTTACGTGCTATATCATACCTTGTATATTTATTTATCCTCTTTTTCATAAAATATGTATTACTATTACCAAACCTCTTTCTACACATAGCTCAATTAATGGTTCCCCATTTACATTTACCCCTGGCACCCCAAATTTACCTACTACTCCATCCACAACATTTTTACCCACTTTAGCATTAAGATCCCCAACCACAATTACTCTCTCACTTGGTTGAAAACTCCCCACACACTCACTCAACATTTCCCAAAATCTCTCTCTCCCTCTACACTTCTCTCTTCTCCAGGTGCATAAACACTTACTATAACCCACTTTTCACATCCAACCTTTATTTTACTCCACATAATCCTTGAATTTATACATTTATATTCCTTCTTTACCTGCCATAACTGATTATTCAACATTATTGCCACTCCTTCTTTAGCTCTAACTCTATTTGAAACCCCTGATCTAACCCCATTTATTTCTCCCCACTGAAACTCTCCCCCCTTCAGTTTTTGTCTCATTAAAGCCAGGACATCAGTTTTCTTTTCATTCATAACATCTACAATCATCTCTTTCTTATCATTCCAACATCCACGCATTCAAACATCCCACTTTGAGGTTTTCTTCTTCTTCTTTTTAGTAAGCTATACGGGAAAAAGGGGGTTACTAGCCCATTTTCCCGCATTTTAGTTGATTTTTCAAACCAGGGCTAGGGGGGAAAGGGTTCTTATTCAATTCCCCATGGATATGAAAGGGAAAAGCAATAAGAACAAGAAATAAGATAAAATCAAGAAAACTAGATGAGGTGTATACATAAACGTGTACATGTTTCGTAGTGTGACCTAAGTGTAAGTATAAGTAGCAAGGGCGTACCTGAAATCTTGCATGTTTATGAGACAGAAAAAGAAACCCAATCCTACCTCATGTAAAAAGTTTCAGGTTTCTGTTTCCAAGTCACCTGTCAGGATGGTAGTACCTCCCGGTGGTTGCTGCCCTACCAACCTACTACATACATACATACATTACATACATAATACATACATAATACATACATTATATATATATATATATATCTTTTTTCTTTCAACAGTGGCCGTTTCCCACCGAGGCAGGGGGCCCAAAAGGAAAAACGAAGTTTCTCCTTTTACATTTGTAATTTATTCAGGAGGGGTTACTAGCCCTTGCTCCAGGCATTTAGGCGCCTTTAACACGCAGCTACGGAGGTTCTGTTCCACTTCCCCATGGAGATAAGAGGAAATAAGAACAAGAACTAGTAAGAAAATGAAGAAAACCCAGAGGGGTTTTATATATATGCTTGTACATGAATGTGTGGTGACCTATGAAATAGAAAGTAGAAGATGTACCTGAAATCTTGCATGTTTATGAGACAGAAAAAAAACCAGCAATCCTACCATCATGTAAAAAGTTTCAGGTTTCTGTTTCACAGTCACCTGGTAGGATGGTAGTACCCCCCTGGGTGGTTGCTGTCTACCAACCTACTACATACATACTACATACATACATACATACATACATACATACATACATACATAATATATATATATATATATATATATATATATATATATATATATATATATATATATATATATATCAGTGGTCCCTCGACTTACAAATTTTTTTTTCATTCCAGAATGCTGTTCAAGTGCCATTACCAAAGAATTTATCTCTTAAGAAATGTTGTAAAATAGACTATCCTTTTAGACCCCCAAAATTACACTTAAAAAAACTTTTAAAAAAAATAAACTTACATAAAAGGGTGAGTTTGGGGACCATCGTAACGAGGTACCCTGTATATATTATACAGTGGACCCCGGTTGTAAAACTTACTCCTTAAGTCTGCTCAAGTGCCATTACCAAACAATTTATCCCTTAAGGAAAAATTTCACGAGGTTAGTCTATTTCAGACCCCAAAATACACTTCAAAAGAACTACAAAATTATACTTACATAATTGCACGATTTCCGGGGTTTCGTTAACCAGGGCCCCTGTATATTCTCCATGGGGAAGTGGAATGAATTCTTCCTCCGTAAGCCATGCGTGTCGTAAGAGCGACTAAAATGCCGGGAGCAAGGGGCTAGTAACCCCTTCTCCTGTATATATTACTAAATGTAAAATGGGAAATTTTGTTTTTTTTTTTGGGCCCCCCCACTTTATGGGAGCGGCCGACTTGTTGAAAAAAAAATATATATATATATATATATATATATATATATATATATATATATATATATATATATATATATATATATTCTCCATGGGAAGTGGAATAGAATTTTCCTCCGTAAGCCATGCGTGTCGAAAGGCGACAAAAATGCGGGAAAAGGGCTATAACCTTCTCCTGTATATATTACTAAATGTAAAAGGAGAAACTTTCGTTTTCCTTTTGGGCCACCCTGCCTCGGTGGGAAAGGGCCCGACGGTTGAAAGAAGAAAGATATAGTATATATATATACAGGGTACCTCAATTACGATGGTCCCCAAAATCGCCCTTTATGTAAGTTTTTTTTTTTAAATGCTTTTTAAGTATATTTTTGGGGGTGTAAAAGGACTAGTCTATTTTACATTATTCCTTATGGGGATAAATTCGTTTGGTAATGGCATTGAACAGCATTCCCGAACGAAAAATATCGTAACTAGGTACCACTGTATATTGTTTTTAATTATTTTGCATGAATATTTTTTTGGGGGAACGGATTAATTGTATTTACATTATTTCTTATGGAAATAATGGTTGAATTTCGAAACTTCGTGTTAAGTAATAGCTCCTGGAGCGGATTAATTACGCTGGGGTCCCTGTACAAGTGTCTCACAAAATCATAATGACATGATTAAACAAAATACCACGGGGGGGTTAAACCCCTGGGGAGAGGCCCCAAAAACCCGACCATCGCGGGGCCACTGGCTTCAAAAGAATCTTATTTAAGCTAGTGGCCCGTGGCTTCGCGGGTCGGGTTTTTCTTCGCCGTGGGGTTTAACCCCCCGTTATTTTTCTCTTTTGTGTACCCCTACCAAAAATTTCTTACACCGTGCTGGCATGCAGGTACACATTAAAATCACTAAGAGTTTTCTACTTAAGATAATAATAATAATAATAATAATAATAATAAACTCCATGGGGGAAAGGGGAAAAGAATTCTTCCTCCGTAAAATGCGTGTCGGGGCGTAAAATGCCGGGAGCAAGGGAGTAACCCTTTCTCCTGTTTTATTACTAAAGTAAAGGGAAACTTTCTTATTTTTTGGCCACCCTGCCCCGGGGGAAGCGGCCGGGGGTTGAAAGAAAAAAGAAAAATAATAATAATAATAATAAAATACAAGGAACCCCCACTTAAATGCCCCCCCGGTGAGTTTTTTTTGATACGAGCAGTGTGGGGTTAATTTTTTCAGATGGGAAAAAAATTTCCGATCGAAAAGGGGGTCAAGGGGGCTTCGCTGGGAGGAATCTTGCTCTTATCTAGGGGAATGGTCTCAGTTGTTTTTTAATATCTTTTGAAATTGGGCAATGTGTGATGGAAAGATGTTATAAGTTACCAAAATTAAAGAAATCAACCATAAATAACGGGGTTCAATTTGACCTTTGCCCCCTTGGGTATATTTTGATGGTTTTATGGTTGTATTTCGTTTTTTTTTTTTCATTTATAGAATGGAAGATATAAAGAAATAGATATAAATTTGATTGGTTTCGAAAAAATTTTAAATTTGGGTCAAATTAGAGAAATGTTCGTTCTTTGGGGTGTTAAAGTAAACAAAACGTCACCTCCCAAAACCTGTCCGACTGGCCATCCAAATGCGGTCAAAAGGGTTGACATTATTTATACAATTTTACAATAATGCAAAACTAACGTAAACTTCTATTTTTTTTTGAATAAAAAATTCCCCAAAGGAAGCAAAATATTATTATAAGAATTCCTTAATAAATAATAATAATAATAATAGGTAGGGTAGGTTGGTAATAGCAGCCACTAGGGGGAAGGGACCCCTTAACGAAAAAAATCATTT
>WNWK01047080.1:0-14076 GCA_009830355.1 Cherax destructor | reverse complement strand
TAAATATGTATTAAAAATACGGGGGAACCCTGGTTAAAACACCGAAATCGTGTTTTGTAAGTATAATATTGTAAGTGCTTGTGGGGGGTATTTTTTAATGTTTTGTATAAACCCCCAATAATGTTCACTAACCCCAAAAAAAATGCTACACTGCCTGAGAATGTGGGGGAGGCAGGCTTGCGGGCTTTGTATGTGTGCTGGGCAGGGGAGAGGTTCCGAATAAAGCAGCCAATCACAAAACAGAGGTAATTTTCCCCACAAAAAGGCCCAAAACTGAAACCCCCGAAAACAGAGATAAAAAAAAAGGGGGGGTTGATGTATAATAATAATAATAATTATTATTATTAATTATTATTAATAATTTTATTAATTATTAATAATTATTATTATTATTAATTATTAAAATTATTATTTTTAAATTTTGGGGGAACTGGAAAAAGACCAAAACCTAGATCAAAAAGAGCCAATCACCAGCATCAAGGAACCCCCTTGAGGCCCCCGTCTGGAAAAAAAAATCCCAACACCCCCCTATATCTAAAAATCGCAGGGGGTTTTTGAAAAGGGGAGATTCTACTGTACTCCCCTTTTGTCTAGTTTTGAGTTATTCATTAGGATTAGTCCCCCCAAAATCCCCGGCATGATAGTGGTTTTTTTTCTACTTACAAACCAAAATTGCAATTACATATTGTTACCTTTACAAAGAAATATATTTTACTTTTTTTTACTATTATATGTCTCCAATGCGCCCAAAAACCAGCAAGAATGCACAGGTACAGCCCGGGGATCCCTGACGGTCTGGAGGGTACACTACTGCAGTTTAAAAAAATACAGTGGCCCCCGGTTTTTCCGGGGGGGCAAAATCAAAATTAGATTTCGAGCACTTTTTTTAAAATTTTTCCCCCCGGTTTTTAGACCGCTATGAAAACGTCGGTATCAGACGCGCCCGCCCACTCGACGCCTCTTCTCACGCGTACCACACTCAGTCTGCCTGTGCTCTGTTGGGGTTATTGTTTTTGTGCTTGTTTTTGATTGCGACTGTGAAGGTGAGAAATAAAAGAACAAGAAAGAACTTGTCAAAATATGAAAGTGGCGTACGGGGTCAAGCCCCCAGGTGGGGAAGTGACATAATAATCAGTTCCACCCGGGGCAAGAAAGCAGAAATCAAGGAAGCTGATGTTCAAGGGGGAAAAATATGCTAACAAACAGAGATCACAAACAATCAAATAAAATTGTTGTTGGTGGAATCAATGAAAACAGAAGCGGGAGATAGTGCTGCAGAGGGATAACTTCAAAAGGCAAGGCAGTTGCATGTGGATCTAGTAAAGAAAATCCCGGGGAAAGAGGCTGTGTTATGAATTTAAGGCCCCAAAGGCCGTTTCAACAGATTAAGAAGTGAAGTGGCATAGACAGTGGGTAAGGCATGGCGGGCTGCAAGTTCTGAAAAACATGCAGCTGAAGAATTCGTTGATGAATTAAGGGGGTACATAGGGCTGAAGGTTCCCCCCCAACAAGTGTTCAATTGTGAAAAAACAAGCCTTTTTTGGAAAAAAATCCAAAAGAGGCCCACACACACGGGGGGAAAAGGCACTGACAGGAAAACCCCCATGAAGGATAGGCTAATTTTTTTTCTGTGATAACGCTAGTGGGAATTTTAAGTTTTGGGGGTATCACTTGAAAATCCCAGAGTGTTCAAAAAAAACTATTTCATGAAGAGAAAAGGGGGGGGATGGAAGGCTAGCAATAAGGCAGGGGGAAAAAAGGGTAATTTTCATTGAGTGGGTCAATGAAGTGTTTGGCCTGAGTGTGAAGAAAACCTCCCGGAAAATAAATTGACACTCAAGTGCCTCCTGTTAATGGACAATACCCTGCTCATCCCCAGACTTAAGACCAATTGTTTGAGGAGTTTGTTTCATCACAGTGAAGTTCTTGCCCCTTTTCCCCTCCCTCATCCAGCCCATGGACCAACAGGTCATTTCACTCTTCAAAACTCTACACCAAAGCAATGTTTCAAAGGTGCTTTGAAGTGACCTCGACACAATTGACCCTAAGAGAGTTCTGGAGGAATCAAATCCTCAATGCATGCTTTATAGATAAGGCTTGGCAGGAAGTGACTTCCGGTCGAGAACTCTGCTTGGGGGAAAAATTTTGGCCAGAATGTGTCCCCCAAAGAAGGATTTTGAAGGGTTTGAGGCTGACCCGGACCCATGCCTGTTGTGAACATTATTCTTTGGCAAGTCCATGGGTTGGATTTTGGGGCCAGGATGTGGAAGAGTTGGTGGAGGACCACAGGGGAGCTACAACACCTTCAACTGGAACAGCAACAGACCAATGAGGAAATTGCTTCAGGGAGGAAAAAAAGAGGGAGAATGTGCCTTCTTCAGTGATTGGCTGTGCAAAGTGGGGGAGTTGTAAAGTTTTGCGGGTTATCACCCTAACAAAACTGTTTAAGCCTGTCGAACATGTTAATGACAATGTCGTCCCATTTTAGGCAAATCAAAGAGCGCCAGAAAAGGCCCTGGGGAGATTTTTTTTTTGATAGCGGTGCAGTGACCCGCTGGTCCAGTGCCTAAAAAAAAAGAAAAGGACCCCGGATATGGCTTTGATACCTGAAGTCCTTTTGGGGGGGTTCCCCCTTCCAAAAAACCTAACTCCCCCCCCTCCTCGCCTTCTTCCAAAGCCAACAAAGCTTCAAAAAGTATGTAACAATTTTTTTTAAAAAATTGTCATTTATATTTTTTTTATTGTTTCTGTATGTAAAACTATAATTATTCTTTACAAAATGTTTTTTTTGCTAATATTTTGGGTGTCTAAAAGTTAATTGGATTTACTTATTTTTAGGGGAAAATTTTTCTTTTTTATCCTTTTGGGTTTTGGCCGACCTTCGGGGAAGGATTAAGGCGAAACCGGGGTATTACTGTATATCATGGTATAACTTACTTGTTCGGGGGGTTTCCCCTCATCTTTGTGGGGCATGAGGTTGGGGGGGTTTGGTCGCCACGGGGGCGTCAGCCATGCGGGGGGTGCTAAACCACCCCGGGGTGCTGCTCACCCAGCGGGGGTGTGCTTGCTCGCCATGCTGGGGTGTGCGGGGTTAGTATTTAACCCTAAAAAAAAAACATTATGTACAATAAAAAAAAGGGAAGGGAAATTTTGAAAAATTCCCAGCCAGGTTGGAAATTTTAGGATCATAGTCACGGGGTGGGATCAGATCTCCCTTTTAACCCTTTTTGGGGGCCAAGGCCTTTTTGGGGGGCAAAAAAATTTAAAAAAAAAAAAAAAACTTATTTTTCTTATGAAAGGGGAGAGAATCTTTTTTGAAGGTAATAAAAAAAAAAGTACAAATTTATTGAAAATTGATGAAATTTTTTCCCAATTTTTTAGTTATATTTAAACCCCCAATTTTTCCAACTTTGACTCCCATTTTGGCCAATTACATTATTCCATGACCAAATTCTTAGCTATTTCACAGTATTACTTCTATTCTATCGATTGAGCACAAGAAATCGCCCAGTCAACTGTTTCAACTACAAAATAAGTTGATTGGAAATTGGTAATTTAGTCAATTTAACTCAAAGTTCAAAATATTCCAATTTCAAAATAGGGTGCATATTAAACAATAAAGACATTCCTGGCACTAAACTAACTTTTCCTCTGTTCATTAGTTATGTTTTCAGTCTTTACAAATGAATTCCATTTTTATTTTTTATTCACAATGAATTTTTATTCAAACAAAAAAAATGGAAGATTTACTGTTATGCAATATTGTAATAATTGTACAAATAATATCACCACATTTGTGAACGTATATTAGACCCACCAGCTGGCGCGTATTACACGTGTGAGGTCATTTGTTTACTCTTGAACATAGGCAAAATTTAACATTTCTGCTATTTTGAGCTCAGTTTCAAGCCATTTGCACTACTAAAACCAATCAAAATCATCTCTATATCTGTAACAGAGATATATCTGTAACAGAGAGGTAAAAGTGTATAAACTAAGGGAGGAGGAAGTTAGGGTGAGATATAAGCAACTATTGGCAGAAAGGTGTGATAGTGCAAGTATGAGTAGTGGGGGGGGTTGAAGAGAGTTGGGATAGTTTTAAAAATGCAGTATTAGAATATGGGGCAGACGTTTGTGGCTATAGGAGGGTGGGTGCAGGAGGAAAGAGGAGTGAGTGGTGGAATGAAGAAGTAAAGGGTGTGATAAAAGAGAAAAAGGTAGCTTATGAGAGGTTTTTACAAAACAGAAGTGTTAATAGAAGAGCAGAGTATATGGAGAGTAAAAGAAAGGTGAAGAGAGTGGTGAGAGAGTGCAAAAGAAGAGCGGATGAAAGAATGGGAGAGGCTCTGTCAAGAAATTTTGCTGAAAACAAGAAAAATTTTTGGAGTGAGATAAACAAGGTAAGAAAGCCTAGGAACAAATGGATTTGTCAGTTAAAAACAGAGTAGGGGAGTTAGTAGATGGGGAGCTGAGGTATTGGGTAGATGGCGGGAATATTTTGAGAAACTTTTAAATGTCGATGAAAAAGGGAGGCGTAATTTCATGTACTGGCCAGGGAGGTACAACATCGTTTAGGAGTGAAGAAGAGCAGGATGTGAGTGTAGGGAGGTATGAGGCATTACGTAGAATGAAAGGGGTAAAGCAGCTGGAACTGACGGGATCATGACAGAAATGTTAAAAGCAGGGGGAATAGTGCTGGAGTGGTTGGTATTTTTGTTTAATAAATGTATGAAAGAGGGAAGGTACCTAGGATTGGCAGAGAGCATGTATAGTTCCTTTTTTATAAAGGGAAGGGGATAAAAGAGAGTGTAAGAATTATAGGGGGAAAAAGTTTACTGAGTATACCAGGTAAAGTGTATGGCAGGTTATTATTGAAAGAATTAGAGGTAAGACAGAGAGTAGGATTGCAGATGAGCAAGGAGGCTTTAGAGTGGGTAGGAGATGTGTAGATCAAGTGTTTACAGTGAAGCATATATGAACAGTATTTAGATAAACGTAGAGAAGTTTTTATTGCATTTATGGATTTAGAAAAGGCATATGATAGAGTGGATAGGGAAGCAATGTGGCAAATGTTGCAAGTGTATGGAATAGGTAGTAAGTTACTGAAGGCTGTAAAGAGTTTTATGAGGATAGTGAGGCTCCCGGTTAGGGTGTGTAGGACAGAGGAGATTACTTACCGGTAAAAGTAGGTCTTAGACAGGGATGTGTAATGTCACCATGGTTGTTTAATATATTTATAGATGGGGTTGTAAAAAAAGTAAATGCTAGGGTGTTGGGGAGAGGGGTGGGATTAAATTATGGAGAATTAAATGCAAAATGGGAGTTGACACAGTTACTTTTTGCTGATGATACTGTGCTTATGGGAGATTCTAAAGAAAGGTTAGTGGACGAGTTTGGGAGTGTGTGTAAAGGTAGAAAGTTGAAAGTGAACATAGATAAGAGTAAGGTGATGAGGGTATCAAACGATTTAAATAAAGAAAAATTGGATATCACATTGGAGAGAGGGATTATGGAAGAAGTAAATGTTTTCAGATATTTGGGAGTTGACGTGTCAGCGGATGGGTTTATGAAGGATGAGGTTAACCATAGAATTGATGAAGAAAAAAAGGCGAGTGGTGCATTGAGGTATCTGTGGAGACAAAAAATGTTATCCATGGAGGCAAAGAAGGGAATGTACGAAAGTATAGTGGTACCAACACTCTTATATGGGTGTGAAGCATGGGTTGTAAATGCTGCAGCGAGAGGCGGCTGGAGGCAGTGGAGATGTCCTGTCTAAGGGCAATGTGTGGTGTAAATATTATGCAGAAAATTCGGAATGTGGAAATTAGGAGAAGGTGTGGAGTTACTAAAAGTATTTGTCAGAGGGCTGAAGAGGGTGTTGAGGTGGTTTGGTCATTTAGAGAGAATGGATCAAAGTAGAATGACTTGGAGACGATAAATCTGTAGGGAAGGAAGGCGGGTAGGGTCATCCTAGAAAAGGTTGGAGGAAGGGGTAAAGGAGGTTTTGTGGGCGAGGGCTTGGACTTCCAGCAAGCATGTGGAGCGTGTTAGATAGGAGTGAATGGAGACGAATGGTTTTGGGACATGACGATCTGTTGGAGTGTGAGCAGGGTAACATTTTGTGAAGGGATTCAGGGAAACCAGTTAATTGATTTAGTTGGACTTGAGTCCTGGAAATGGGAAGTACAATGCCTGCACTTTAAAGGAGGGGTCTGAGATAGTGACAGCTGGGAGGGACTATTCTCAGCTGTCGTATCTGAGCTCCTCTGCAAAGACAGTGATTATGTATGAGTGTGGTGTAAGTGTTGAATGATGATGAAAGTATTTTCTTTTTGGGGATTTTCTTTCTTTTTGGGTCACCCTGCCTCGGTGGGAGACGGCCGACTTGTTGAAAAAAAAAAAAAAATCTGTAACATATCTTCCATTCTATCAAATGAGACCAAGAAATCGCAAATACAACTATACAAAGTACAGTGGAACCCCGGTTAACGAACACCTCGGAAATCGTGCAATTATGTAAGTATAATATTGTAAGTGCTTGTGGAAGTGTATTTTTGGGGGTCTGAAATAGACTAACCTAAATGACATTTTTTCTTAAGGAAGTAAATTCGTTCGGTAATGGCACTTGAGCAGGCTTCTGCAATGAATTTTTTTTGTTAACCGGGGTTCCACTGTATACGAAAAACACTGCAAAGTAGCTGTTTTAATCGAAAATTGCGTTTCAGTTTTTCTTTCATTATGCACTGTGTGCTGCAGGATTTGTTTTATGTGGTGCACACTTACCACATAGATGTATTCTCTCATATCTAGGCCCAAATTTTCCGCTCAAAGCTTATCTGAGTGAGCTGAGTTCATGACATAGAACTACGGTTTGGACCCTGAACTCAAAGCCTTAGAACTACAGCACGGACTCTGAAAGGGTTATAGCCCACTAATATACCTCTAGATACAGGAGTTTACTTTCAGAATAATATATTATTTGATAATTTAGGCTTTAAGAATGATTTAGGTAGGCTTTAATTGTTAGTAAATAATATTAGATTTAATGATGTAGCCTTAGACATTAATACATTATTATATTATATTATATTAGGTAAGAAAATCAGACATATAGTGCTAACCAGCATCATTAATGACAGAGTCCCTCTTCTGGCATCAACAGCAGTCTACAAAATATTCCATCTGGCAGCCAGCAAGATAGACAGAGGTCTCCCGACGGACCGTGAACAAATTTCTGTGCCAGACCCATTTGTGAGACTCATTTCAGTATTCTTCCCATGTAGGTGGCCACCAATTACTGGGAAAAGCATGGGAATAGTTAGCTTGCAGTTAGGAACAGGCCAAAGCCATGACTGCTGAGTAACTATTCCTTGAATATTAGGCCAGAAGCTAGTAATCATTCTGTGTACATGAAACATTAGTTAGGGAAACCCCAATGAATAGAGGGACCCTAAAGTGTATGCTGGTGAGAGTAAGAGAGTGAGTGAGAGAGTAATTACAAGTCTAGATTAGCCTGGGTAGAATCAGGGGATTTCTAGCTAAGATAGACTCCACAATACAAGTAAGTCTGTTCTAGTTTGTGAATGGGAGCAGAAATTTCCTGCAGGTCAGTTAACCCTCTCTAAATTAGTGTAGAAAGAGGGATACTTGTGAGAAGAGAACAAAGTAGTCCTGTGTTATCTGTGTCAACAGTGATTGCCAGAGTCGGCATCTCACAAGTTCCCACATGAACAATACAAGATACATACAAGATACAATATATATATACATACATACATATACATACATATATAAAATGTCCTGGAGTCCTGGAGATGGGAAGTACAGTGTCTGCACTCTGAAGGAGAGGTGTTAATGTTGCAGTTTTATAACTGTAGTGTAAAGCACCCCTCTGGCAAGACAGTGATGGAGTGAATGATGATGAAAGTTTTTCTTTTTCGGGCCACCCTGCCTTGGTGGGAATCGGCCGATGTGTTAATAAAAAAAAAATATATATATATATATACAGTGGTACCTCGGTTAACGATGGTCCCCAAACTCGCCCTTAAATTTAAGTTTATTTTTTTAAATGCTTTTGTAAGTGTATTTTTGGGGGTCTAAAGGGACTAGTCTATTTTACATTATTCCTTATGGGGATAAATTCGTTTGGTAATGGCACTTGAACAGCATTCTGGAACGAAAAATATTGTTAGTACACGATTATTATGTATGTATGTATGTGTATGTATGTGTGTGTGTGTGTGTGTGTGTGTGTGTGTGTGTGTGTGTGTGTGTGTGTGTGTGTGTGTGTATATATATATATATACAGTGGAACCCCGGCTTACGATGTTATCATCTTACGTTATTTTCGGTAACCGATATTTATAACGTAAGAAATTTGTTTGTGGCTTACGATGTTTGCTTCGTTTACCGACATTCGTACCGGACCTGTCCGCTTGGCGCCCAGCTGAGCGCACTCCAGGGAGCGTCAGTGCTATTGTTTACAAGCGAGAGCGACCACCCACCCACACCCACGCATTCATACCAGTATATTGTCATTATTCCACTGCTGTTTTTAGTGCTTGCAACTGCTAAATAAGCTACCATGGGTCCAAGGAAAGATCCTAGTGCTAAGCCTGTGGCAAAGAGGAACAGAAATATATGTACGATAGAAGTGAAGAAGGAGATAATAGAAAAATATGAAAGTGGAGTGCGTATCAGTGAGCTAGCCAGGCTGTATGGTAAACCCTATTCTACCATCGCTACCATTGTGGATAAGAAATATTCAAGTAAAATCAAGGAAGCTGTTGTTGCAAAGGTGCATCTGTGATCACAAAACAGAGACCACAAGTGCTGGAAAATGTGGAAAGGTTGTTGTTGGTGTGGATCAACGAGAAACAGTTAGCAGGAGATACTGTTTCGGAGGGAATAATATGTGAAAAAGCAAGGCAGTTGCATGATGATCTCCTTAAGAAAATGCCTGCAACGAGTGCTGAAGTGAGCGATTTAAAGCCAGCAGAGGCTGGTTTTACAAATTTAAGAATCGAAGTGGCATACATAGTGTTGTGAGGCATGGTGAGGCAGCCAGTTGTGACAAAAGTGCGGCTGAAAAATATGTGCCTGAATTCCAGGAGTACCTAGAGGCTGAACAATTCCTCCCCAACAAGTGTTTAATTGTGATGAAACAGGCCTGTTTTGGAAGAAAATGCCCAACAGGACCTACATTACTCAGGAGGAAAAGGCACAGCCAGGACATAAGCCTATGAAAGACAGGCTAACTTTGATGCTTTGTGCCAATGCCAGTGGTGATTGCAAAGTGAAGCCTTTACTAGTGTATCTTTTTGAAAATCACCGAGTGTTTGGCAGATGTGGTGTCAGCAAGTCTAACTTGTGTGTGATGTGGAAGTCTAACAAAAGGCTTGGGTCACAAAGGACATTTTCTTAGATTGGTTCAATGAAGTGTTTGGCCCCAGTGTGAAGAAATATCTATTGACAATAATTTGCCACTTAAGTGCCTCCTGATAATGGACAATGCTCCTTGTCATCCTCCAAACTTGGTAGAGAAAATTGTGGAGGAGTTTAAATTCATCAAAGTGAAGTTCTTGCCCCTAATACCACTCCTCTCCTCCAGCCCATGGACCAGCAGGTCATTTCCAACTTTAAAAACTCTATACCAAAGCAATGTTTCAAAAGTGCTTTGATGTGACCACAGACATGAACATAACCCTAAGAGAATTTTGGAAAAACATTTCCATATGCTGCATTGTGTACACCTTATAGGTAAGGCTTGGGAGGGAGTGACTACCAGGACTTTGAACTCTGCCTGGAGAAAATTGTGGCCAGACTGTGTCCTAGAGAGGGATTTTGAAGGTTTTGGGGCTGAGCCTCAGAACCCTGAGCCTGAGCCTGAGCCTGTTTTGGAAGAAATTGTGGAATTGGGCAAGTCTTTGGGGTTAGAGGTGAGTGGTGAGGATGTGGAACAGTTGGTGGAGGAGCACAAGGAAGAGCTAACCACTGAAGATCTGCAAGAGCTTCAACAGCAACTGGAACAAGAGAGCAGAGGTCAGGACAATGGTTCAGAGGAGGAGGTGGAGGTGGAACAAAAATGGAAGAATGTGCCTTCTTCAAGGATTAAGGACATTTGTGGAATGTGGAGCAAGGTGCAAGCATTTATGGATGAATATCACCCTAACCATGCTGTTGCAGGCCGTGCTGGCAACCTGTACAATGACACAGTGGTGTGTCATTTCAGGGATGTGTTAAAGAATCGCCAGACACAGAGCTCCTGGACAAATTTGTTGTTAGAAAGAGGTCTAGTGACTCTCAAGCTGGTCCTAGTGGCATTCAAAGAAAAAGGGAAGTAACCCCAGAAAAGAACTTACCACCTGCAGTGTTAATGGAAGGGGATTCCCTTCCAAACACTAGCATACTACTCCACCTTCTCCCTCCTCCCGTCCTCCACACATCAACAACTCTTCAATAAATGTAAGTGACATGTTATTGTACAATATTTGCATGTATTTATGTATTCTTTATTCAATTATTTATTATTTAATGTCCAAAAGTTCAAAAAATTTTTATTTAACTATTTTTGGAAGTCTTGGGGTTAAAATTTTTTCCATTATTTCTTATGGGGAAAATTGTTGTTTACGTTTGTTTCGTTTTTAAAAATGCCCTCTCTGACGGATTAAAATCGTAAGTCGAGGTACCACTGTATATATATACAGTGGACCCCCGCCAAACGAGACCCGGGTCGTAAAATTTTGTAAGTAGTATAATATTGTAAGTGCTTGTGGAAGTGTATTTTGGGGGTCTAAATAGACAAACCCCGGGACATTATTTCTTAAGGAAGTAAATTCGTTTGGGAATGGCACTTGAGCAGGCTTCGGGAATGTTGTTGATGGGGTCCACTGTATCAGTGGCCCCTCTTTTTGTTGAAAATTATTTCCAGAATGCTGTTTGAGTGCCTTTCCGAGGAATTTTTCTCATGGAAAAATGAAAAATTAGAATCATTTAGCCCCCAAAAAACCCCACAAAGCACTTATGAAAATAATTACATAATTTTCGGTTGGGAAAGGGGAACGAAAACCGAGGGTCTACTGTTTTATACAGTGTACCCCGTTACGAGCACCTTGGGAAAACGTACAATTATGTAAGTGTAATTTGTAAGTGCTTTTGTAAGTGTATTTTTGGGGGGCTAAATAGACTAACCTACTTGACATTATTCTTTAAGGGAGAAAATTTGTTCGGAAATGGCACTTGAGCAGCCTTTTGAAAGAATTATGCTCGCTGGGGGCCATGTATATATATAAAAAAAATATGTTTTATACAGTGGACCCCTTTTCTGCCCAAACCGAACAATTATGTAAGGGATTTTTTTAAGTGCTTTTGTAAGTGTATTTTTTGGGGGGGCAACGGGCTAATCTAATTTACATTTGCCCTTATGGGAACAAATTAGGTAAAGGGCCAACAGCATTCTGAAAAGAATTGGTCGATAACCGGGGGTCCCTGTTTTATATATATATCTCACTACAAAAAAAAAAAAAAAAAAAAAGGCAACAAATACTAAACAAAAACTGAAATAACTCTGTGGCTTTATGATGCCAAACTTGTGAACCACAAACAATAGGAAAAAAAAAACAGAGCTACACAATGGCTACCAAAGTAAAAAATGAATTATGAATAAAATGCAGATAGTATATATGACTTCATTGGCTGATAGGAAGAAAATGAGAAGAAACATGATAAACAATTATAAGATTATCAAAGGACACAAAATAATAATTTAAATAATTGATTTATCCATGGAGGGAAAGAAGGGGAAAGTACGAAAGATAGTGGTACCAACACTTATATGGGTGTGAAGCATGGGTTGCAAATGCTGCAGCGGGGGGGGGCACTGGAAGCAGTGGAGATGTCCTGTCTAAGGGAAATGTGGGTGTAAATATTATGCAGAAAATTCGGAATGTGGAAATTAGGAGGTGTGGGTTACTAAAAGTATTTGTCAGAGGGCTGAAGAGGGGGTTGTTGAGGTGGTTTGGCATTTAAAAAATGGATAAAAGTAGAATGACTTGGAGGCGTATAAATCTGTAGAGGAAGGAAGGGGGGGGGTGGGGGTCGCCTTGAAAAGGTTGGGGGGAAGGGGTAAAGAAGGTAGGGGAGAGGGCTTGGACTTCCAGCAAGCATGTGTGGCGTGTTAGATGGAGTGAATGGAGACAAATGGTTTTGGGACATCACGATCTGTTGGGGGTGAGCAGGGTAACATTTTTTGAAGAATTAGGAAACCCGTTAAATGATTTTAAATTTGGGCTTGAGTCCTGGAAATGGGGGTAAAAGCCTGCACTTTAAAGGAGGGGGCGGGGTAGTGACAGCTGGGAGGGGCAATTCTCAGCTGTCATATCTGACTCCTCTGCAAAGACAGTGATTATGTATGAGTGTGGTGAAAATGTTTAATGATGATGAAAAATTTTCTTTTTGGGGTTTTTTTTCTTTTTTGGGGCCCCTGCTCGGTGGAAGGCGGGCCCACTTGTTGAAAAAAAAAAAAAAAAATTTATAAGAAAGATTTCTTAGCACCAATGGAAGAACAAAAGGCCACAGCTGTAGACTAAGAGGAACTGAAAGGTATTAGTAAGATCATGACAAACACGAAGAACAACAAAAAAAGTTAAAAAAAAATTCAGTATTGTTGCAATCACTGAAAAGTTTAACAAATTATTTTCTTTTTTTTAAAAATCGGCCGTCTCCCCCTAAAGGTAGGGTGGCCTGAAAAAGAAAAACTTTCACCATCATTCACTCCATCACTGTCTTGCCAGAGGCATGCCTACACTACAGTTATAAAACTGCAATTTTAAAACCCCCCTCCTTCAGGTGCAGGCACTGGACTCAAATTTGGCTAATATTTCCCTAAACCCCCTTCATAAATGCAATCATGCATGGCAACTTCTAGGCAATTAATAATAAATAGAAAATTATAGCTATTTAAAAAAGTTCAACCCCACTAGCTTGTTGTCCCAGTATGTCCTGCTTCATAAAGTGAGAATTATAAAAAATTTGGGTTAGGAAGTGAGACAGTCCAACTGGGGTGGTTTAGAAGTAGTTGTGTGGTGACTGTTTATATGGGTCCCCTGACCCCTCACAAGAAACAATATTATCAAATAAGAGAAAAAATACTCAAGGTTCTTTTATACTGTACATTCAACTTCAAGCATCAAACATCCAAATATGTTATTAAAACCAATATACATAATAAAAAAAAAACTGAAGATGTCTGCACAGTTATTAACCAAGACAGTATGTTAGTACTAGTCACTGCACATATGTTTATAAAAATCAACCCTACCAGTGTTCAACATCCCCGTGAAATATGAAGACACTGTGTTAGTGCATGAGATGATCATGCAACCTTGCCGAGTCCCAAAATTCAGTGAAACCTAATGCAGGTAATGGAACACAGGAAGTTAGCACTACATGTCTTGAATGTGAGGCATAAATGATAGCAATCAGCACATGCCTCAACGTCATACACAACTGTCTTAGAGGAATTATTTATATTGTCCCAAAAATTAAAGAAATGTCAAACAATAACTATCATCACATAAATTTTCCTCGATACAAAAAAGTACTGAACTATATGAGGGGTTTGGGATAAAAAAAACAGGTACAGCGTTCCCACCCAACTGGAAGGGCAGAGTTTTCAGGAAAATTAAGTTTTTGTTAACAACTAATCTCTGGGTTAATTCTTTGTACCTACTTCCCGAATACAGTGGACCCCCCCGGGTTTTTGTACAGCTCCAAACTCGAACAATTATGCAAGTGTATTTTGTTCTTTTGTAAGTGTATTTTGGGGGTCTAAAAGGGCTAATCTAATTTACATTATTCCCAGGGGTTCGTTTTGGGAATGGTACGCAGCATTCTGGGAAAGAATTAAAAACGTAAACCGGGGGTCCACTGTACTCTATTGTGAATGTTTTTACACTAAAAATCCCGTTTTAATTAAAACAAAACAAATAAATACACTAAAATTTTTTGAAAAATTTCACCAAAAAAAGAAGGCACAACACATGCATGAAACATACACCAGTAATCAAAACATTTGTT
>WNWK01047079.1:0-14077 GCA_009830355.1 Cherax destructor | reverse complement strand
AGAGCAGAGATAACAGAGTCGGGGAGGTGACGGAGAATGTGATGAGAGACCAGAGGCTCCTGGTGCTTTTGGAGGAAGCTTCAGGATTAGCGATTTGACATTTAGTTGGGAGAAAGGAGTGTTTAGAATATGGGTGGAGGTGAGAGAGGAGAGCTGAATGATAGGGTCAGGGCTGGTGATGTGTCTATGTGTGGAGACCCAGTGTTCTACAGCTTGTGTATGTTGTATTGCGGCTGGGTCAGGAGGGTGGGGGTGAAAAATGTCTTCCCATATGTGTTTGAAGGCATGTGCTGCTTGTTTGGGGTCCGTAATGTTTACATTGTTGTGTATTATATGTTGGAAGTGTGCTGTTTTTGGGACTCCAGTAACCTTCCTGATGAAAGTCCAGAATTTCTTTGGGTCCCAAATGCGGTGTGTTTCAACAGCCTGGATGAGGGATTGCCAGTGTTTGGCATGGTCATCATCCAAGCTGCGGATAATGTTGTTTCTTAGGAAGGTGAGGTCTCTACTGACCTGTGGATATCTGTGGTGGTTGGTGGCAAAGCGGTGTCTGTAGTATACGAGAAGGCGTTTTGTCCTTGTAGAAGGACGAAAGGAGTATCTGGTAGTGTATTGTGTTTTGGGAATGGAGTTTTCGGCAGCTGTCCTTTCGGGAGGAACAACGAAAAGACTCCTCACTGAACTTCGCTTTTGAGGCAGCTATAGGTAAATCCACTTCGGGTCACCCGGTCAAATATCTCTTAAAAAATAATTACTTAGTCTGCACTGAAACTGGTGAGGAGGTGGAGGGAAAACAGCAAACAGATAAATTAGTGGTTCCCAAAAAGTTTAGGTCTCAGATATTAAATATAGCCCATAACTCTTCTTTAGGAGGCCATTTGGGAATTACCAAAACTCAGTACAGAATAACAAAGGAGTTCTTTTGGCCAAAGTTAAGGCAAGATGTAAAGAATCATATTCGCTGTTGTCCAGAATGTCAGAAGATAGGGAAACCTGGACACCCCATTAAACCTGCACCTCTCCATCCCATTCCTGTTAATGGAGACCCTTTTTCAGAATTAATAATAGATTGTGTAGGTCCACTACCTAAAGCTAAGTCTGGAAATCAATACTTATTCACAATCATGGATAGAATAACTAGATATACAGAGGCAGTTCCTATGCTTTAGTGTTTAAAAGCAATCCTTAAAGCTTTTTAACTAAGTTTATCTCATGCTTTGGAATTCCTAAATCTATTCAAAGTGATCAAGGTACTAACTTCACTGCCAAAGCATTTAGGGAAGCATTAACTAGGCTAGGAATAGTTCATAACCTATCCACTGCCTATCATCCTTAGTCCCAAGGCGCCTTGGAAAGATTCCATCAGACGTTAAAAACAATGATGAGAACTTTTAGTATGCATTTTCCTACAGACTGGGATGAATCACTTCCTCTGTTGCTATTCGCAATGAGAGAAACTGTGCAAGAGTCTACAGGATACAGTTCTTTTGAGCTGATATTAGGGCACAATGTACGAGGTCCTCTACGTGTGCTTAAAGAAGGATGGATGGGAGAAGACGCCTCCACAACCAGCTACAACCCTTCTTCAAGGCTGCAGGTAGCACGTCAGTTGGCTAAGGCTAACTTGAAGGCAGCTCAGAATACGATGAAACAGAGGTATGACAGAAATTCAAAGTTTCGCTCCTTCCTTCGTAAGTAAATTATCTGATGTAAATTATGTGGTATCTCCCCTTGATAAGACCTCAAAAAGCAAAACTTACCACATTAATCAAATTAAAGCCTTTAATACACCAGATAAAGTCCCAGTAATGACTCTGTCCTCTGCCTCTGATGACCCTGACTCTTTGCACTCTGAGATTAATGTAAAGCTTCCAAATTCGGTCCTCCTCAAGGACCCTAACCCTTTAATGTTGGGGTTGACTAAGACTCAAGTAAATAGTTTAACTGCGCTCCTACAGTCTTATCCAGATATTTTTTTCGGATGTGCCGAAAAAATGTACTTTAGGATATCATGATGAGATGTTGGAAACTCTAAACCTATTATACTCTCCCCCTACAGAGCTAATCCTGAAAAACAGAGGCTACTTCAGCAGGAGGTAGAATTTCTGTTAGAGCATGGGTTAGTGGAGGAGTCATCTAGTCCGTGGGCTTCACTGTGCATCCTTGTTAACAAAGCTGATGGAGGGTTTCGAATGTGTACAGACTACCGTAAGGTGAATGAGGTCACAGTTGCAAATTCCTATCTTCTGCCACGTCTGGATAACGTAATCGACTTTGTGGGTAAGGCTACTTTTGTATCCAAATTGGACCTCCTTAAAGGTTACTGTCAAGTACCTTTAACAGATAAGGCGAAGGAAATCTCTGCCTTCGTAATTCCAGTAGGTCATTATCAGTATACAGTGACCCCCTTCGGAATGAAAAACTCGCCTGCATCATTCCAGAGACTTATCCATCAGGTTATTAAAGGACTTGAAGGCCGCTTGCCTAGATGATATAGTTGTTGTGTCGGACACTTGGGACCAACATATGTTTAGTGGCAAAGTGGCCCCTAAATTTGCAAAAATTCTGGCCATTAAAAATTATCCAGTACCCCCTGACAGGAAATCCCTTCAACGTTTTCTAGGGATGGTAGGGTTTTACAGAAGATTCTGTAAAAAAATTGCAGATATTGTTGCACCTCTAACCTCACTTACCAGTTACAAAGTTGCCTTTAACTGGACCCCAGAATGTCAAGATGCTTTTACGAAAGCAAAGACATTACTTTGTACTGCACCCATTCTTTTGTCTCCAGACTTTTCAAAACCATTCTCTTTACAGATTGATGCTTGTGAGTCTGGGGTGGGGGCAGTGCTTCTGCAATCTGGGGATGATGGGTTGCAGCCTGTGGCCTACCATTCAGCCAAATATTTACCACACTATAGAGAAAGAGGCCCTGGCTCTACTTCTGGCATTAGAGCATTTTGATGTCTATGTGGGCCAGTCATCTCAGGTGGTCACCATCTACAGCGACCACAACCCTCTGGTGTATCTCCAACACATGAAAAACAACAACACTAGACTCATGCGTTGGAGTATTAGGTTGCAACCCTACAATGTAAAAATTATACACATCCCTGGCAAAAATAACACACTAGCGGATGTGGTGTCCAGAAGTCATTGCACTTAGTTAGGTTGTTAGGGACTTTGGGTGGAACCAGCCCTTTTTTTCCCCTTATGTTTTTTTTTTTTTTTAGTGGGGAGGTGCCCTGCTACCGACCGCAGTCACCTTGGACCTACGCTAGCCCTACAGTCTGCTGTCTCACTTTTAAGTTTAAAGCCGGACTTTATGTCTCGAGAAAAGTTTACCTTTATCTAATGGGCGGGATGGTTGAGGGGAAAGGCGGTCCTATTATTATTATGTGCCATGGCGGCACTCTACCCATTTGAGGTGGAAGCCTAGTCCTGAGCCCTCTTGGGGTGGGGGTGTTGCATACAAAGAGTATGTGACCTTTATTCGGAGAATGTTAAACACAACCACATAGGCTCCCCTCCAACCAGTGAACCATCGTTAAGGGTTTGAGATGGGGCCCCATCATCAAATCAACGACTCGGTTCAGCCAATTATAATGCGAGTTTAACATTGACAAAGGTGACGTGGATACCACTCACAGTTTGTCATTGGAATTCCTGCATTGAGCTGGTTGTGGAAGGTTGTCTCTGTCTATTGGCTGCTGTTTTGCCTTGATGACCGTGGCTTGTACTATTATTACTCTCTCTGTACATAGTGTACATATTTGTACAAACCCCTATCTACTACTTGGTGAAGGAAAAGACAAAAGTCTGATATAATCATAATTGCTTGGTAAAGGAAATACAAATTCAAAGCATTTTCTACTGTGTTTCTTTGCTCCAAGCTCCCTTTTACACTCAGGTTAACAGGCCATTGAACTTGAGGTTGTAATCCTCTTGAACGGATGGCAAGAAACCAGTCATCAAGATTTTCTGGGTTACCATTAAAAAGTGGTAACGCATCAAGTGGGTCTCGAGAGTAACTAAAAGGACGAGGAGTCTTGGGTGGTTCGTCAGTCGAGGGACTTTTAATAGGCTGGCCTATGTCATTGCCTTGACTGGCAGCAAACACATGGTTATCACTTGAATTTACTTGAGACATAACTTCAGGCAAATCAACAAGAATTTAAAAGAAAAATAACTCAAGTATACAGCACAATATAGCTTAACTGGTATAGCGATTTAACGATTCTGCATAAGTAAGAATAATTGTACAATAAACACTAAAGAAAAGATAACTCACTGGGAATTGACTTGTCAAGAAAAAATTAAGACATTAATATGAAAAACAATCTAGCTTTAACTTGAAATAACTGCAAGGTGAGTTTTCTTTACTTAAATTTCAACAAAAATTGCAACAAATTAAAAAGAATTAAATGCACAAATAATTAAAGCAAATTCAACAATAGTTATGGCAAGAGCAACAATCTGATGAAACAAATCACTAAAAGGAGAATTGCACAAAACAATTGAATTATTCACTGGCAACAAATTAAAGTAACTTTACTCCTTAAATCACTGAGAAAGTTCACTGAAATATTACTTATTACTCTTAGAAGAATGACAAGTTACTTGAACATTTAAGTAAACACAATAAAAATTGATGAAAGCAAAATTGAATACTGTAAAAGTTAAATTGCACAAAATCAGTTTCAGGAACTATCAATAGTCAAAATTGCACTTTGGAAAACATTTTTTTTTGCAACACTAGAAATGAAGGTATTAGGAATAAATTAGTTTGAACACTCTTACTCTTAATTGCAAGCAAAGCAAGGTAACTCAATGAAACAATTACGGAAACAATTTACTAAGAACACTGACTTTAATCAAACTTAAGAGTGAATTTGTTCAAACAACACTTTAACATAAACAAAGAAAAAAAAGATTAATTAACAAGATATTTAAGAAGAAAGGAAGGTAACACTTACAGGAACTGGAGTACAACTCATCAAAGGTACATAACTGTTGGACTTACAATTTCATAAAAAGTAAATTTCGTTGTGCTTGATAATCGTAACTTATCAGAAAAAATTGAGATCTTCAATAAAAATTATGGTACTAGTCTATAAAATTGAAGCACATTAGCACTGTATAAAAATAAACAAGTACACAAAACAATAGTAGGCGCAAGGGAAAAAGGAACACTGACTGCAACACATAAGAATTTTTTTTTTTTTTTTTATATTTTATTTAAGAAACAGGTATATGTACATATTACATACATGGAAACGTTCGAAACATATGCACACTTATAATTACCAACATAATTTACATATGATAATCAACATAGAAACTTACCACAAATATACTTGTTACTAATGCATGATCATCATTTTCCTTATAACATCAAGGTGCCTCTATAAAACACTAGTTAAAACTTACAAATGCAATATACCCCCCCCCCTCCCCTCAACCTTCCTAACATAAAACTTCCCTCTGAAAATTTTTGATTAAACCAACAATATGTATACATAGCACACCCTACCCCCTAAATATACACTAAATTGTACAATCAGAACTGTATATTACACGATACCATTATTTCTATGCATCCTCTTTAATTCTGTCAAGTATTTAAATTTTAAATAACACAATAATAACTCTAACGACTACGTATACAAATTATATGGTCTCACTTTACCATATATTTAGTAAAGATTAACATAAATACTCCTAAATCAGGCAAATGTTCTCCACAAGATGAAACATACAAACTAGGACTGTGTCTCACTGACATCTCAGTACACTGCACACCACACCATAATAGTATATAAAATTACATTATTATACTTAAATACACATATTACTTCCCTTTGCTGTTATTCTAATAATATTCCTTAATTCTAATCCTGACAGTACACATTACTAGACAGGTATATGTACATATTACATAAATAAGAGCGTTCCAAACATATGAACGCTTATAATTATCAACATAATTTACATATGCCAAACAACATAGCACCTCACCTCATTACACTTGACACTAAAGCACAATCATAATTTCCCCATTACTTCAAGGTGCCTCTATGAACAAAACAACCACTAGTCAAAACATGAAACTCCAAAAACCCTGGATAATACATAACTCTATCGCTCGTGAACATACAACATATCAAAGGCCTCGATGAACAATCACCGATTAATATGCCCCCTTGGACTTTCCTAACATAAAGCTCCCCGAAATCTTTGATGAAATCAAAAATAATTATACATAACACACCCTACCCTTTGAATCCTACACTCAATTGTACAATCATAACTGTACATTAATATTATTGTCTATGCATCCTCCTGCATTCTGGCAAGTAAATAAATTATAAATATAAAACACAGAAATAACACTAAGGACTTCATATACAATTATATGGTATCACACTACCAATAAATTTAGTTAAGAATAGCACAGGTAATCCTAAACCACAGTATTGCTGTCCTCAAGATGCAACATGCAAACTATAACTGTGTCTCACTGACACCTCAGTACACTGTGCACCACACTATAACTGTGTCACACTGACATCTCAGTACACTGTGCATCACACCTTAACATAATATAAAAATACAGCAAGGTACTTTAATACACATATTACTTCCCTTTGCTGTTATTCAGAGAACATTCACTAATTCTTATCGGGACATACACTATCCGAACCAGCAAATCCCCAAACCGTTAATAATTTCTTTATCAACCACTATACATTAATGTAAATGCAACGTGCTACGTATCAATTATGTTAAAGCCAATACCACAATAAACTCCCCGGACATTATTTTATCCATAATAAAATAGGTCAAAACAGTATTACCTATTATATACAAAGTGACATTCCTCTGTGAAGGTATGCTATAGTCTAGTCATACCAGAAACACAAAAATGATTACAATCAAATATATGCCAAACTTAGCATCTCTCCATCCACCAGTGCATACATAAAATTTTCCCTGTTACATCTTGTATCCTGTACTACAGGTATGATTATCATAGTACTGCAACCAAATCCATAAAATGCAAAGCAGGCAAACAAAAAACATAAACATCAAATACAAAGAAAAACAGGAGTCACCACAGTTTTAACCACCTTTAATTTTCCCCCTTTTAATAACGTTCCTAATTCCATTCCACACATACAACACCTATGGTCATCTGTCAAAAAAAATTTTGTACCCTATTGTCACCCGTACTGCCAACACAAACTTTGTTCATTCACCCTTACCTTACACCCCAGAAGAACAGCCCCTCTTCACCTACACCGTCATCGTAAATCCAACAACTGTTGTACCGTAAAATCCCCATACACATCCTGAAAACACCTCGTCCATGCCGTTCCATATACTAACCTATTCCTACACTTAGTTCGGTACATATTCGCTGCAATGGCCCTTATCCGTTCCTGTCCAGTCATTCCCTTCATTCCCCATGAGGTATTTACAAAATCAACTGCCATGTACAATAAACCCCTACGAACATCTGTTCGTACCCCCCCTATATCTAAACTCAGGAATTTCAATGGATGTATCCCACCCCCACCCATCATCCTTATTAACCGTGCCAGCCACTCCCTGATAGTCCCCAGATGTTCGCAAAAATACACCCCATGATAAGCAGTGTCTTCTTCCCCACAAAATTCACATCGAGCTTCCCCCAGCACTCCCATCCTAAATAACGCTGATTTCGAAGCCAATATTCCGTGCAAGACTCTGTACATCACTTCCTTCACCCTTGGTTTCAATTTCATTCCCTTTAAACCTCACCATATACCTACCCAATCATACACAGGGAAATTAGACATTCCCTCTACCACACCTCTACCTTCACCAGCTCTTTCCAATGTCGCAACTTTGATCCTCTTCGGGTTCCTAGCATGCATCATTGTACGCAACATATCCTCACAATGAACTAAATCCTTCCCCCGCCACCACTTCCTCACATTACGCATAACATTATCTACCCTTTTACCCATTGGACCCCCTTTTCTCAGATAGCAACCTTTGACATACATTCCCCTTACGCGCATTTCCAAATTAATTAACCCCAGACCCCCACATCTCACTTTCTTCACCACCACATCCTTACCCAACCAGTGTTTCCCATATCCCCATACGTACCTCAAGACTTTTCTCACGAAACCAACCACATCTTCCCTTAAAATTGGATAAATCGCCGCAACATGCCAAATTTTACTATACAGCAAGGTGTTTACCACAATAACCCTCTGAAAAATAGTCGTATCCCCTACACTCCAACCTCCCATCCTTCTCATTGCGCCTCTTATTACATTCTCTGCATTTACTTGACGCGCTCTCTCATAACTATCCATAAACACGATACCACAAATCTTTAAGCTTTCAACCACATTCCAACCACACCTTCTACCAACCATCCCTCCCCTACCCAAGCACCTATCTCAAGCAACTTAGACTTACACAAATTTATGCTCATTCCTGTTGCCTTTCCAAATTCCTCCAAAACCGCACTTACTCTAACCAGCTCTTCCTCACACTTCACCAATATAGTTGTGTCATCCACGTATCCAACAATCTTTGACCCGCTATTCAGCCCCAAACCCTCCCCACCGCCTGTTCCGAGCCCTTCATTCACCACTTGATACATCGGATTTTGTAAGCAAGCAAATAACATTTGAGACAAGGGACACCCCTGCCTCAAGCCTTTACCCATACATACTGCACCACCTAACTTCCCATTCACTTGCACTCGCAATCTCGCATCACTATACAATAATTCTGCCCATCCCACTATCTCCTCACCAAAACCCTGCTTTCTCATAATGCCCCATAACATTTCCCTATCAACGCTATCATACGCCGCTCTCCAATCCACTGCCAAGACTCCTCCCCCCTCACTTTCATCAATAAAATCAATAATACTATGCAAACCCTCATTTATACACCGCCCCGGAATACCATATTGCCCTTTTTCTATTACTTTACCAATTACTTTCTTAATCCTATTCCCTAACACTTTCGCAAACAACTTATAATCCGCACACATCATAGACAGGGCCCTATAATTCCTAATAGTCTCTCCCACCCCATCCTTACGTATCAACACTACCACTCCTGTTCTTTGAGATTCACCCATGCATCCTTTTTCCTTCATACCATTAAATAAACGCACCACACATTCCCTTAATGCTTCCCAATTCACCACATAAAAGTCATTAGGCAATCCATCCACTCCTGGTGACTTACGCATACTCATACCATTTAATGCTTCTAAAATCTCATCTTCACTTATTGCACCACCCATTCCCATCCTATCTTCTTTCGTTACAACAGATTCAGCACTATCTAATAGCTTACTCACATCCTTATGCACTCCAAAATTTACTTTAAAATATTCTCGAAACCATACACTCGCATACATACTCATTGCCTCTGTTGTTTTCATTATTTGCCCTTTTTATATCCCTCGATTTCATCCTGAACTTCCAAAGTGTTTATTAACATACCATTTCTACGTGTCCTATATTTCCTCAACACGCACGCCGAAGGTTTATCCCCCCACAACACCTCTTCCATTCCTCCTCTCACACGGATTGCATCAAATCGTTCATTTTGTATTTCCCTTAACCTATCTTTAATACTTCTCATTTCCACCATCTGTTTATCATTCCTCCCTGTGCAGCACTCCGCTAATTGTCCCTCCAAATACTTTTGCAACCCATACTTCCATTGCTCTACCTCCTTCCTCTTACCCTATAATATTTCTGAATGGCAGGTTTCGCTACGTCTACCCACCATGCAACTATGTCCTCCTCTAACCGACCTTTCTCCCATAATAGTTTCCACCATATCCCAAAATTATACACTTCTTCTTCCCCTTCCATTAATTTCACATTCAATTTCCAATATCCAACACACCACTTCACCATACCCTTCCAATCCAATTCAACTAACACACCTCTATGGTCCGAATATCCTACATCCACACATTGAACCCCACCTACACTTATTACCCTGGAAACATATATTCGATCCAGACGGGCCGCATACCCTCGTCGGACAAAAGTGTAATCAATCAAACCTCCTCCTCCCACCACATCAACCACTCCCACACTCCCAAGCACATCCCTTAATACACTCAAAACACATCCTCCCCCTTTTGGTTCCACATCCCTCTCCCTTATAATACAGTTCCAGTCTCCTCCCATTACTACTACCTCAGGCAATCCCCTCAATAAATAAATTAAGTGGTTCCTCACATACTCCTCCTTTACCCTCCTATTACTAATAGCCGGGAGATACACCCCAATGAAAGAAACCCGTACACCACCCCACATGCCATCCACCCTTACAACTCTACCCTCACTACCCTCTTCCCATCTCAACAACTGAAAAGGGCTGTTCTCCTTAACTAAGACCGCCCTCCACCCTTGAAAGACCCGCACTACCCGCATACACACTATATCCAGGCACAGTCAATTCCCTCCCATACCGATAATTATGCTCCTGTATGAAAGCTACATCCACAGCATATCTTTGAAGACTTACCTGTAACCATTTCCTTTTTATCTCTGCTTTAGCTCCATTTACATTTAAAGTTAAACTCCTGAAAACATTAAAGGTGGTTTTCCCTTGGATCGTCCTGTTTTCTTCCCTTCCAATTTCATGATACCTTGTCCTGTTCCTTTACTTTTATCCCCATTCCTAACATCTTTACCTTCCCCATACCGTTTTGCTTGTTCCTCTTTCCTGTTCTTAACGTCAACCGATACTTTTTTACATACCCTCTGCGCCGGGGTAAGGACGTCGTCCTCCCCCATGGCCATAGATCTCTTCCGAGAATCCGTATGCACCTCCATGTCTGAGTCCCTGTCCTCATTGTGTATCATCACCTGCACCTCCTGCACCTCAAAACCCTCTACCAGGACTGTCGTCCCCCAAGTCTCCCACCTCACATAATATCTCCTCCACTCCCTGCACTGTTCCCTCCACTGTTGGACTGTGAGAACCATCCAACAATTCACTCACCAGTTCAGGTATTGCCGTTTCTATATCAAAGTCAAGGGCACCCTCCTCACCAATTGCTCCCAAGGTGTCCTGCGTGCCCACCGATAACGTGAGATACTCGTCTACAGTCTCCTTCACGATATCACTCCACTTTGTCGTCTCTCCCACACTCTCCTCTTCTTGTGGTTTCAGTAGTGCTTCCATACCTTCCTACTTCCCTCTCTCCACATTCGGTCGCCGTCCTTGTCGTCTGTCACAATCCGCCGCCATGTGCTCATAAGAGTCACAAATGCGACATGTCCTCCTCTGCCCAGCATATGTTACATATACTTGTGTTCGAAATTCATGTAACACAATGTACGAGGGTATCGGTCTTCTTAAAGTCATTTTGAGACTATATGTCCCCTCTGGCACACCCTCATACTGTCCATCATTCCATCGTCCATAACTGCTGCATGTATGACGCCATAATGCTTAAATGCGTCCCTCACATCAATTTCCTGCGCCTCAAATGGCAAATTGCGAACTTTAATCCATATGTATTGCTGAGAGACATCTTTCATCCTCACCACCACTGCCGTGTTAATTTGTAAGCTCTTGTCCTCGAATTTATCAACAAGCTCGTCATATACTTGGCCAGTTGTCAGCTTGACGAAAATTCTCTTGCTTCCGTTGAGCGCCACTCCATAGATATCTTGATTATCAATGCCGTATTTGTCACGGATTATAGCAGGTAGAAGTACAGATGCGTTGGACTGGTATATAGCTCCTTGTAGCAACTCAATGCATACAGTGTTCACTCGTCTACGATACTGTACCGCCATTCTGCTATGAAGGTACAAGCGTCACAGCACAACGAGAGAGCAGCCCCAGTACCTGCCCCAGCCAAGGCTGAGCAGCGAATGTAACATAAGAATTAGCAGGGAAATAGTACTGGGAAAAGGTAAAATTACTTGGAGAGAAAATTTTTTATATAGTTACTGGGACAAGCAAAATTAATTACACAATTAAAACATTAACAAACAAGGGTAAACGACTGAATGATAACTGGGATAGAACACTAGATGGAACACAAGAATTAACAAGAAAAAACACAGGGGCAAAGCTGGAAAAAAAATTAAATTCTTGTAAAATACTACTATGCAGAATATTGGAACACAACAATAATAAGGGTGATAACACAAGAGATAACTGATTTAAAATACACACAATGCTCAATAAAAAAAAATTATACTTACTGCATACGTGGTAAACACAACACAGTTAAAAATAAAATATGACACATTAATTAATCAGAGACGATACTAGTAAATTAAAAAATTAATTCAAGTAAGAGTTTTAATGCATAACACTGGCTAGGTTAAAATAACAATCCCAGGATAACACAAAGTTCACGATAATTAGCAAAACTGTCTCAAGCACTCGCAATTGTCTCTAGATTATCTGGAAAAAAAACAGAATACGATAATTGTCTCTAGGCTGTAGAACGTTGTTAACAATGACTATTAACGATGACTGAAGCATGGCGTGGTGGTGGTAGTGGAGATTGTTGTGGTCTGCTCCTCACACCCATGGAGAAACTTGGAGAATTTGTGCATAAATGAAGAACTACGAATCTAGGCTTTAGATCATTGGCACAGACGAAGAACACACTCAGGACTCTCGACCCGATTCGTAGCCAATAAACTGCTTGCAGGACCCAGTTAAGGGTGAAATAATCCACACTTGATGCTTTGTGTGGGTGGGTAGACGGCTCACGTGGTATGGTTAATGGCGTATGGTTGAGAGTCACCCGCGCCTGTGGCTTACCCCGCTATACTCGTCACATGAATTTAAGCCAGGGTTGCTTGGAACAACCCAGAATACCACAGGGGTGGTATTATCACTCAGAACAGCGATACATTGGAGCACAAAGACGGTAGGAATGCTGGGGACTCACTTTGCTTTCTGGGTTACTTCTCAGTCAGCTGGGTTGGCTTGCTGGCTTAGTTTAGACCTTTCAACAGGTTGGCTGGCTTGGAATCTTTTTACAATTTGCTCAGCAGGGTTAGTATGCTGGCTTAAGCCTAAGCTGGCTTGAACAGGTAGATGGCTTGGAGTCGTGGCTTAGACACAGGGCACTCTCCCCTCACAAACTGGCTTATCTCGTCCTTAATTTGCAAAACCTGGGTCTACCCCTCGTAGGTTTTAACAAATAAGATATAAAGCACTTAGCTGACAAGGAGATATTGTAGACAGGCTGACGAATGTTGACTTGGTGGTGGTAGGTGGTAGCGTCGTTCTCTGGAGGCTTACTCACGGTACACAAGATGCCGGCTTGGTAAAATCTATCTCTTAAAATCACCGTAATCGACAGATTTACGGGCCCACTGCTGCCACCAATTATCGTGATAGGTTCGAGGAGATAAAGGTAGCCAATGGAAGCACTAGGATGGTTGGTAACTGGTATATTAACGGGTCTGTGAGGAGAGATACGAGTGCCACTTCTGTACTCGTCTAGGTCTAAGGCTGGAGTGAGGAGGCCTGTCTCTGAGCGCACACATGCACAAGCCTCTGACGTCACACGTAATAAAGGAACCAGACATATAACAGCTAGGATAATTATAATACACTACACAAGTGTATACATATTACTGATATGACATTGGCATGATCTCCAGGATGTTGTGAGTGGCATGACCTCCAGGATGTTGCGAGTGGCATGACCTCTAGGATGTTGAGAAGTATGACTCCAGTATGTTGTGAGTGGCATGACTCCAGGATGTGAGTTGGCATGATCTCCAGAATGTTGTGAGTGGCATATTCTCCGAGATGTTGTGAGTGGCAGAACCTCTAGGATGTTGTGAGTGGCATATCCTCCGAGATGTTGTGAGTGGCATGACCTTCAGAATGTTGTGAGTGGCATGACTCCAGGATGTTGTGAGTGACATGACTCCAGGATGTTGTGAGTGACATGACTCCAGGATGTTGTGAGTGACATGACTCCAGGATGTTGTGAGTGACATGACTCCAGGATGTTGTGAGTGACATGACTAAAGGATGTTGTGAGTGGCAT
>WNWK01047078.1:0-14077 GCA_009830355.1 Cherax destructor | reverse complement strand
CAACAATTCATCACATACGTGATGTAAAAATAAATTATAAGCTTACAGCGTGAACACTTTTCACTTAATTCGGGAGCCCTCCAGCTGGCGAGCCCACCAGCGGCGGAGGCCCCCCAGCGGGTGGAGGCCCGAGTTGCACCCCCCTAAACCCATGCCTTAATCCGGCCCTGAGGATAATAAAAAGGCTAATGATGCCAAAACTAAGCGTTTTAGTGATCATAGTTATTATTAAATTAAGTTGGAAATGCTAAACCCGTAGGGGTCAAACAGTGTCAAAAATTGAAGATAATAAGTTTCATTCTGGGAAATTTAAAAAAGAGATCTAATTCCTTTGATCAAGACCCCCTTGTCGACGCCTAGGGACCCCCCTTTAAAGGGGAATATATTTTTCCCTTTTTAGTAAAGTCATAATAAATTATCCGAAGTTTGTTTTTTTTCCTTTTTAAGGGAATTTTCGATATACAGATTTTAGGTTAGGTTAGGCTAGGTTAAATATTATTTAAAAGGTTAGTTAAATAGTTAGGTTGGTTTTTATTAGATTAGGTTGGGTTTTGGTTAGGTTTGATTAGGTTAGGATTTTTGGGTTGGGTTTTGGTTGGTTTGATTAGGTTAGGTTAGGTTTGATTAGTTGGTTAGGTTAGGTTTGATTAGATTAGCTAGGTTAGGTTTGGTTAGGTTTGATTAGGAGGGGGTTAGGTTTAGGTTTTAGGTTTGATTAGGTTAGGTTAGGTTTGGGTTAGGTTTTTGATTAGGTTAGGTTTTGGTTAGGTTGGTTAGGTTGGTTGGTTATTGGGGATTAAATTAGGAGGGGTTAGGGAATTGGGGGATTTAATTTTTTTTTTTTTTTTTTTTTTTTTTTTTTTTTTTTTTTTTTTTTTTTTTTTTTTTTTCCCCCCCCCCCCCCCCCCCGTTTTCATGACAGTGTCAACGTAAACCCCTCAGAAGGTTAGAGGAAATACGTCATTAGAAAAAGGGCAAATGAGCTGATGGGACAACAGCTCCTGGCCTTTAAACGGCTGAGGTGAACAACGGCTCTTAGCCCTTTTAAAATTTAACGGGGACCCCGGGTTCAAAAAAAAAAAAAAATATACCTCCATTCAAAAATTAAAAAAAAAAGCTTTTACAGAGTTCGGGCCTAACATTCATAAATTTTGGTTTATACACCACCATTTTATGACAAAAAAACCGTGTGTCGTGGGGTTTTTAAATTTACGTATACCAAAAAAAAAAAAAAAAATTTAAAAAAAAAAGCTGACTATAACATTACAGCTTCAATCAGCATTTTCAACGCGTGTTATTGGGTGGGGTTGAACAGGCTTCGGGGCCGGTTACCAGGTATATGGCCGGATAGCTGCACCGAACAACAGACGTCCCAAAGGAGCCAGATATGACTATACCTACGATGACTGCCCCAACGGCATCGCTTTCAGATATAACTGAGCTCACGTCAACGGGAAACGTGTTAATGAACCAACGCATTACAACAGAAATAAAAGATTTAACTACACCAACGGAAAAAAACTCCCCTATAGAAACGGCAACAGGAATGCACATAACACCCGGCAACGGGCATACAGACATAACTAAACCAACAGACGCGAAAATTCATGAAGAACGCCGTCAACAGGAATAAAATATAAATACACCAACAGCATCGGAATACAAATATAACTAACTGCAACAACGGAAAAAAAATCATAACTGCACCAAGGGGAAAAAGGGAAAAGGAAAATAACGTTAAACGGAAGCGGGCGCTATAACTACACAAACGGCAAGCGACATAAAAAAAAAATAAACCCAAAGGCGGGAAATTAACCGAACCAACGAAACGGGAACAAAAAATACAACTATCGGGGGGGGAATGAAAACACACATAACTAAACCATTGAAAACAGAAATACAGAGCTAAATGACAAAAAACAAAAAAATAACAAAACCTCCGCAAAGGGAACAGGGGGGGTTAACCGCACGAACAGCACTGAAAACGGGAATGCCCACAAACGGGAATGCGGGTATAACGGCACCAGCGACAAGGGAAACATTAAACAGCACCCGGCAACGGTACCATGTATAACGGCCCAAGGGAATGAAAACCTCAGACGTATGAGTTTTTTTATGATTAAATGTGTTTGGGGAAAGAGGAGGAGGGGGGGGGAAGGGGGAAAGAGGAGGAGGAGAGGAGGAGGGGAGGGAAGGGGATAAGAGGAGGAGGAGGGAGGGGGGGGAAAGGGAGGAGGAGGAGGGGGGAAGGGAAGGGGGGAAGGGGGGGAAGGGCGAAAAGGGAAAGGAAAGGGGAGGGGGGAGAAGGAAGAAGAGGTTAAGAGAAAAGAAGTAAGGAGCAGAAGAGGAGGAAAAAGGGCAAAGAGAAGGAAGTGAGAAGGAGGGATTAAGATACATTAGAAGAAGAGAGGAGAAAGGAAGATGAGATAGAGAGGGTGGAGTACAGAAGGGCTATAAAATATCTATGAGCTGTCCCTTTTAGCTCATCTATTTAATCTCTTTCAAAACCCCTCGGAAAAATGGGGGTAATAATCTATTCAACGATAAAAAATTTTTAAAAAAAATTAGAAGGACTTCTTAAGTAACTAAATTATACACTACAACCAAGTTTCCGAATTTGTCGGCCCCCAGTGGCAATAGATTGCCCACCTGTAATGCTAACTGAAAGGGCAATCACTCCTTGGGTTTTTTCATTGTCTAAATCAAATTTTTTTTTCCTGAAATGTTTGAATTTGTTTGGGGGTAATGTTTTAAATTCGGGCCTTTTTTTTTTTTTTAAATGGTATACCTGGGAATGTGACATTTTTAACTGAATATTATATACCTTTCCAGGCTAAACTTACAGTGGTAGATTTTTCAACCCTTAAAAACAAATTACATTATAATTATCTATGCAGTTCTGTTCCATACTTTGGGTTAGCGAAATTTAGAAATTTTGGGTAGGTCTGGCGGTTCTACAGTCACCTTTGTTTTTTTCAGTCAGTATTAGTAAACCATTATATTGCACTTATGATGAAATTTGGTATCATATAAAAAAGAGTAGTGATCCTCGTTTTTTTTTTTTGATCTGTGAGAAAATTCGGACTGGTAACGACTATATCATCATTAAATTTTGTACCAGAGGACTCGTTGCTTTGTACCATTGAGCCATGTAATTAATAAAATTATTTTATAATCTGGAAAAAAAAACTGCTCTTTTTTGGGGGTTTTTGGTTTTTTGATGGCGGAAATATTATTAAGACTAAAGGGTTTAAGTCTTATAGAGTAATCGGGAAATAGAGCAAACCTATCGTAGTCATGCGTAGCATAGTATGATTAAACCCGACGCGGTTTAATATACATTAATATTAATGAGGGGGATCACTGTGCATATTAGTCTTACATTATGGTGTTCATTTAAAAGTTTAACTAAGTGCCATTGCTGATCTTTTTTTGTACTTTCAATGACCGTTGCTTATGATCTCCAACGATAATGGAATGTTCATATTGCTGTACCGGGGTAATCCATCAGGTCGAATTCGATTTGCTGGAGCGTCATAAATATTAAAAGGAAAAACTTCCCTGTGGTGACCACGATCTTCATGTTCATCCCCTTTTTCAGAGATAAAAAATCTGTGAGGCAATTTGTTTTTTAAAATATGTCGCACTAAATTATTTAAAATTAATGAAAATATGCGCTTCGTAGTCTGCACATCGAATCTGATTCTTGTATTTTGGGTAACAATAAAAGATGAGATCGGATATCTTCTTCCTAATAGATGTGGGCTCCACAAAAAAAACTGTTATCTGGCAATGCCCCTACGAAATCGTTTTTCTTTCCTTCATAACCATTCCCCAATATTTTTGACTGCAAAGTAACCCTGTTACTCGTGCTCTCCCTCTGCGTTCAAACGCATCTTTCTGGCGACCACATAACATAATTTTCCCCACTTGCTGATATGGTCTTCTTTTTGGGTTTTACCCCATAGAAAGATACCACTGAGCACGCTTTTTTTTGATCCTGATCAACAAACTCTTGCTATTCGGTGGAATAGCAAGAGCTGTTGATGTTTCTTTGGGATCCATCTCTGGGAACTCACTTGTGACCAGCCTTCGGTTTACAGGGATCCCGGGTCGCCCATGGACCCAGAGAACGCAATGAGTGAGTTTTTCCAGCAGCTTCTGCTGGCTTGGCATGGATAAATAGATATGTCGGGCTAGTAGAGCCATGCTGTGGAAGCCCCCCCAGTGACCTCCGAGTGATTGGTTCGCCCACGGCTTCCAGTGGGCCCCCATCTATAACTGTCTCACCGACAGTCGATCCAAAGGGGGTTTAACCCCAAGTAAAACACTAGTGCAGTTTTATAAATTAGTGAAAGGGATACCTACCAGATGACTGGGAGACAGCCAGTGTTTTCGGTTTCTCAATAGAGACCTTAGGGTTAAACACAGACAGTTTTCCCTCCCCCAAAACCATGGAAGGTAATGAAGAGAACAACTAGAACAAGATTAATAGAGCATTTGTAGAAAAAATTTACCTCGGGAACACCCATGGGAGATAAAAAAAATGCTTTTTTAATTAACGTTATAGAACCAGATTTCAGTTCCATGATCTAAGAAAATCCCCATTTTCCCCCCCAACCCCCCACCTCAACCCCGCAAGAGGGATAGTAGATAAACCTTCATCTCTCAAGACGCTGAACTCAACACTCCCAAGAAGTCCAGGAGCTCATAAACCTAGGAATTGAACCAGTCTTCTTTCCAGGATCAAACCTGATTGCCTCCCATTTCTCCAAATCTGAATAACCCCCACGGATTTAATGCTCAATACATTCACTTTATGTTAACATTCACAATTGTTTAACCTCGTCAAAAGGGTCAAGAGCTGTAGACAAACACCCTTCAGATGAAACAAAATTTTATTAACCCCAACCTTCCTCTAAGACCTAAGTAATATATACTTCCACTGTTGGAAGTTTAAAGCCCATCGATAAAGGCATTTTCCAGTTATCACATGGAGACCAATATCCCAATTTATTTAATAAAATTGGGACCTGGGACTTACACTGCCCACTATCACGGGTTATTTTCCCTTTTTAAGTTTATCCATCAGCGGGAAAGTGTGAAGACAACCAGACGAGGCATTCTCTATTTACCTCAGTAAATACTTATCTTACAGGTATTAGAGTGCCATTCTAAAAGTAAAAAATAATGAATAAAAACCAAAAAATGAAAGCCAGAGAGTAAGAACAGAACAGAAATGAAGCAAAGTATCCAGTGGATAGACATCAAACCAACCCAGTCTCACGAGGCTTATCTTAACCGGCAAATCTTTCAAGTTAGACAGCCATAACTACAATGACCCCAGCCCAGTTTTACCCAACTTAAATTTTAGACTGACAATCTTCATTGGGCAAATCTCTGAATGTGTGTAAAGTAAATATTGAAGGAAACACCTCAGGTTGTGAACATGTTGACACTTGTTATCTTATTAAATTATTCTGAATACAATCCAACACTGAACCTTTTTTAGCATAATGTGATCGGATTCTGAGGCCCGGGAAACATTAAAGCCGGTCGTCAGTAGTTTAGAGGAGGGGCCAAGAGCCATGAATCGACCCCCTGGGTAGGAAGTGCCCCCCCCCCCCCCCCTTTTTTCTTCTCTCTCTTCTCTCTCTTTCCACACACGCACACACACAAAAAAAATTTAACATCTTACCATTACATTTCATGAGCATAAAAAACGTCCATGGCAGCTGCTACTTGTTAGAATTCAGGTGGGTCGCAGCCCTCAGGCGGTAAGAAAAATGGTCGTGAATTAAAAAAAACCGGAGAGAATGCTTGCAGGCGCGGTCTTGTCTGGGTGTGAGTGTACACACGTCACTACACAGTCACTACACAGTCACTACACAGTCACTAAACAGTCACTACACAGCCCACTACAAAATTGCCAAAAATTTAAATCCTACAGTCACCACACAGCTACTACACGGTCACTACACAGTCACTACAATTGCTATAATCACTACAGTCACCACACAGCTACTACACGGTCACTACACAGTCATTTCAGTCACTACGAAGTCACTACTGTCTCTTCATTCAATACAAAGATGAAAAATTATTACCTATTTACCAGCAGTTTTCTCTTAATAAAACATCCATGTCACGATGGGTGTCGTTTAGATGCTCCTGAACAACTTCTTGAGGAATTCCCTCTTTAATTCACCTTTTTTTTTTCGTAAATTTTATCTCTGGCTAAAGTTTTAACTTTTGGTGCTTCCAAAAATCTGGACTCGTTCCTCGCAACTCAGTGGCGGCGCTTTTGGGTCACAGACCTAAGGACTTGGGATCAGTCCTGGGCGGGGGATGAAGGAAGTATTTAAGAAATTCTAAAACAAGCTATTGTCTATTGCTCAGCTGACAGCATAGACGTACCTGGGCGTTAGTTCTGAGTCGCATCCCGGGGGGGGGGGGGGGGGGGGGGGGGGGGGAGAGAGAGAGAGAGGGGGGAGAGAGAGAGAGAGAGAGAGAGAGAAAGCAATGGAAATAAGCCAAAAAGGTTGACTTTATTTGGGTTATCCCGGTCTACTAAATTCCCCCCTCTTTACTCTCCTTCTTCTTTTTTCTATCTTCTTCCGTAGAACGTCTGTAAGCGTTTAATTTTTCTCCTTTTTCCCCTCTTTCAACGAAATCATTTCCAATTCCGCCAGTATTAGTTTTTAATTCTTTCGGGTTTTTTGTTGCTCACTGTCTGAAAATTTTCTGGGTTTTGATGCACTGTATAGCTCGTACTAGCTTAGTTCTTTTTTATATAATAATAGTAATCTTGCTTCTTATTTGGGGAAAATTTATTCATGTTCCCGAGCTCATAAGGGACCCTGGGACAATTGATCGTATATCCCGGATCTCCTCCTCTTTTGCAAACAAACTCCTGATGATGTGTTAATTACAAAAGAAATGCCTAGAGCTATCATTCAACTCCCCCCCTGGTTGTTTTTTCATCTTGTTTTGGTGTGGAGTAGGCCTAGGATCGGGATCGATAATTTTTTTTTTCAATCAACCTCTCGACATGCACTGTCAAATGAAAGTGAATTTTGAAAAAACACACTTGACTAAAAAACAATATCTCTCTTACAAAGTGTAAATAAAAAAGAATGGCGAAACTATTGTTGGGAGTTAGTTTGATATTCTGCCTTTTTTGGGAAATTAAACACTTCAAAACATTCGGTGAAAGGTTTCAACAATTCATGCTATAGAGCCAATATGTATATATATTTTATTCTTTTAAACCCGTTCCCGTTCAAAAACTTCTTTCGTGTTGGGAAATTATTTCAGAATGTTATGTGAGAATTTGGGTTTGGGGAAAAATGTATAGTCTCAGAGAGAGGGCCCATTTTCCAGCCTTTGGAGACTTTCCAGGTCGAGTTTTCCCTTTAACACAAAGCTCACGATAAAGCCAAATCTTTTCTCACGATTAATTAATTTGACACACCTGACTTGTAAGTTTGTAAAAAGCGTTGTAAACAAAGGACAGGTTGAACCCATGACAAGCCAGTCTTGAAACTAGCAGGCCAGTGCTCTAACCACTACACCCGCACGTCTTGTAAAGATCCCTTAACAGTTAAACTCTTTCCAGGAAAGGTTTGCACGGGGCCCCACTGTGACCACAGGACACCATTCTACCACACCTGTTGCAACTTCTAGTTCAGGTTCCTTTGAACCATTATGAATGAGCATAACCTACTAATTTTAGGGCTGGTTGACATGGGGTCGAACACTCTATTCCGTGAGTATTATCTTCTCTGTTTTTGCTCTTGCTGTTGAAAACCTGTTTTGTTGGGTTATATTCATCCTGTGACAGACCAGTTTTGTGGGGTTATATTCTTCCTGTTGACAGACCTGTTTTATGATTTTTTTTTTACTGTTAATAGACCTATTTTTTTGGGTTTTGTTTTTATTTTCATTAGGGGCCCCGATACAAGTGAAAGGCTCTTTTAGTCTTTGATTTAGCCCCCTTAATAAATAAATAAATAAACAATTTCTTGCATTGACTTATTCTACTTATTTTATAACCCCAAATGTTAAACCGTAAATTAACATCCCACACCCCGGGAAAAAAAAAACCCCCCTCATCTCGTACCCCTTGTGAGATTTTCCTTGGGCTTCACCCAATAAAGATGAAACTTCTACATCGCTGATTCAATCCCCCATTCTGTGCGGTGTTGATGGTGTTGGGCCCAGGTTGTCAATCTTTGTTTTACCTTTCGAGATTTATTGAGCTAAGAAGGCCTTGTTCCTTCATTATGGGGGCGTGATGGACGCGGGCTGGTTTAAAGGGTGAGCCAAAAAGGGTTTCGCCATGGTGGGGTGAAAGGGAGGGGCAACTATGTTTCGTCTCATACTTTAAGGGAACCCCCAAAAGTGTTTTCCGGGGGTTTACATTTTTAAATTGAAAGAAATGCTTATACAGATTTAAATTTTTATCTCCCTTTAATAACAGTGCAATAAATAATTGTTATAACTCTCATTAGTATTTATTTCCGCCCTTCCTGGTACCTTTTTAAGGTATATACCGTATTTTCCGGTATATAAGACTCCGATATTAAGACATAAGACGATGATTCCAAAAAATTGTAAAGCGTCACCCAAAGCCTGACCTTGACCCCGACCTTGACCATACGGAAAATACGGTAAGTGACAAAGTAACCAGTAATTGTCCACTTCCATACTTTCATTATTAATGCAAATAAATAATTGTATTCCATTCTATTGGTTTACCACTTTCTCTCCAGCATGAACCCTAGCCTCACCCATCCCCCCTTCCCCCAGCATGACATCTACCCTCACCCATCCCCCCTTCCCCCCAGCATGACATCCACCCTCACCCATCCACCTTCCCCCAGCATGACATCCTAGCCTCCCCCCACCCACCCCCCCCAGCATGACATCCTAGCCTCATCCATCCTCCCTTCCCCCACTGACATCCTAGCCTCCCCATCACCCCTTTCCCCCCAGCATGACATCCTAGCCTCATCCATCCTCCCCCCCCCCTGACTTTGCCCCACCCTTTTAGCCTCACCCCCCACCTCACAACGCCAGCCACAGTAACCCAGTCTCCTCTTCATCGCATATTTTTCAGATATACGATGGAGCGGAAAAGACTACGGGTAGCTCTTAGTGGACGGAAGTTCGATCCTGATGCCTTGTGTTGAATGACCAATGGGTTTTACTTCGTATAATAATAATAATAATGATGATGACGATGATGATAATAATAAAAAAAGAGGAAGAAGAATGATAAAACTCTTTTCACTTCCTGGTGAGTTTGCATCTGGGGGTTTTATTCTGTTATTGCACACTCAGGTGTTATGATGTCCATTATAATATACGGGATAGCTCCTTGATCAGATTTCTGATGACAGTCTTATATATCCAAGATGTTATTTTTCCCAAAAGGTGTCTTGAAAAACCCTTTCGGTGAACTGTTTACCCTCAAGTTTCGTACTTTGTATGATTTTTTTTGGTGTTTTTTACCCGGGGGTTTCCTTGGGTCTGAAGCACTAATTCATTTAGTCCGTCCTCTGGACCCAAGACATCATTTTCACCGTTGTAAAGACAGTCAAAGGGGCACTAATAATGGAAGCATAAACATCTGATTGGTTGTTGTTGTTGACACAACAGTTTTGTATCGACTTTGTCTTATATTTATATTCATTACGGGTTCAGCTCCCCCAGCCCTTTTTGACCATTCTTAAAGTTTTTTCCCCAATTCTTGACTGCCTTCACACGGGCCCACAATGTATTTTTGAACATGTATAAATCATATTTTTTTAAAAAAACGTGGAGTAATTGTTCCAAAACTATATCTCATCTGCTTTCTGCACCCCAGTCTCAAACCCATCAGTTACGTGTTTTAACACTCTCATCTTGACCCGCCTCCCCCCGCCCTCGCTCTCATCCTCCCGTTAGTTGCCTTCTCCCTACCTCCTCCTCACACTTCAAGATCATGACGGACGTCAAAACCAGCTTGCCAGAGGCCTAGTGGAGATGAGGCCCTTGCTTCCCTCCCCATATCCTCTTTTTGCCCTTTTATTTCTTCTTCTCCCTCTTCTTAGTCTTTCTTCTCCCCCCTAAAAAAAAAAAACTAAAATTGAAAGTTGTCGGGCCCTTATCAAGTCGCTGCTAGATAATGGCCCAGGAGGGATCGAAATGTTCAAAGTATTTTCTCTAAATTGAGTTGGTTATGAACACCAATATAAATAACCATTTAAGGGAAAGTAACAGGTATAACTTAAGAAATACGGTAAAGTTACAAAAAAATTCTGTAGTTTTTTCCAGATTATTCTTAGAAATAATTGTACCTAAAAGGTTTTTGGGGTTAAAAGACTCGATCCGTGACCGCCTGGTCGTCTGCACTGTGCGTATCAATATACATGTCTGCCCCTGGCAAGACGACAAGGCAGATCAGGGGCGAATTGCCAAGACGTGGTTGACCCTTTTTAAAAGCAGAATAACGCTACATAAACCCCCATCTTCGGCAATTAAAGAAAAAGCGCGTTCCGAGAGCACCGTACCAGTTCCCAGAACAATACACAAAAACCCCCCATGAAAGAGGGCTTGAGATGTTTGTCCGACTTGGACCATTTACAAAATCACACTGACTTTGTAAATGGTCAAGTCGGGCGACGTCATCGAAACTCCTCTCTTCTATTTCCTTATCTGTGTATAGAGCTGAGTTAGCAGAACTGTCTTCACTCACTAACAGAATATAAACATTCATAGGCTCCTGCAAGCTACTGTGTTTTTACCTATGTTTCTTGACTCCCCACTAACATTAAAAAAAAACATTTTTTAAATTTTCATCTATACTTTTAAATTTTAAATCTTAGTAATAAAAACAGAAAATGGTTTAGAAAAACACTGAGCAAACACTGGGACATATTTTTAGAAAAAGTTTCGTCCAAGAGCGAAACGTTGTGTTTACTCACGTGTCTTTCTGAACCAAAACTTTTTTTAATCGGTGTTTTCCGTTGATAAACCGATAACGAGAATGGATATCTGTTCCTCCATACGCCGGAACTACGCTCACCATATATAAATTATCGCCGGACTGGTGCTGCTAAGGTTACAAGTTCTGGCCCGCTGGGACCCCAGAAACCCCAAGGACCCCGGAAATAGGGGTACGATGTCCGTGGAACCGGTGGTGATTCGGCAGATTTTAAACATGCTCTGTCATGCCCGGGGAGAGTTTTGGTAGTTTCACCTCTGTCGCGACTGAGTTGTTGTGGGCGTGTCGTTACTAGGGGGGTACCGTTAACCGGAGGCAGGGAATGTCGCCAAAACGTGTGGGCGTGTCGTTACTGGAGGAATGGGGCGGGGGCGCAGCCGTTTATTAATGGAGTATTGTGGGATGGGGCGCCGTCCGTGTTATTAATGGAGGGATGTGGGCGTGTTGCATCGCCCGTGTATTATTATTCCAAAGGACGACGGGATAGGGACAAGATTGGAAGCATCCCTATCGCGATTAATAGACGGAGGATCGAGCTTATACCACCCTAAATAACCAATTTTGGTTTAACGCGACAAAATATATATATATATATTCCCATGTCTCTTCTTTTGACCCTGCGTGACTGGTCTGGTTTGGCCAGGTCATAAAGGTCGGCCAAAAGCGAAGGTTAATCAGAGTTTTACCTGGGAGTGAGTATATTGACCCTGCCTGGGCTGGCTGGCTGGTTAGCTGGCTGGTTGGCTGGCTGGCTGCTGGTTAGCTGGATATTTGGCTGTCTGGCTGGCTGGACATCTGGATGCCTAAAGGTTTGTAGGCTGGCAGAGTGGCTGGTTGGTTGGCTGCCTAGAACTATGTAGGCTAGCTGGCTGGCTGGCTGGCTGCCTAGAACTATGTAGGCTAGCTGGCTGGCGGGCTGCCTAATGGCTAGCTGGCTGGCTGGCTGCGGGTGGGGATACGAAAGGAAGAAAGGGAAAAGGCTTCTGGTTGATCAAAGGGAAAAAAAAGGAGTAAGGCAGGCGGGAGGAATGGAGGAAGGTAGAAGTGGCAGGGATGGAGGAAGGGATGGGTGGCTGGGATGGTGGAAAGGAAGTTTGGCGGGGATGGTGGAAGGGAGGGGTGGCAGGGATGGAGTGTCTGGAGGAAGGATCGACGTTTTGTGGGGCTCCTCCAAAGAGAAGGAGAGGAGCTTGTCTGGCACCACCATGAATAAGGGGAATTACCAATAGACCCCTGGCTGCCTTCAGGGAACCTGGCCAGATACCCAAAGATCTGCCCGATCAGCCGGGCTTTGGGTTTATGCATTGGACTAGTGTGTCAGTAGTACTGTACTGTAGTATTTCAGTACAGTACTACTGTTACGTGACTCATGCTGACCTAGCATGACGCCACGAGCTCTTTGAATCCGTGGCCCCGGTGGCCTGGTGTAAAACCTCTCGCTTCACACAGGAGGGCCCCGGGGTTTTATTCCCGGCGGGGTAGAAACATTTCGACGTGTTTCCTTACACCTGTTGTCCTGTTCACCTAGGCAAATAGGTACCTGGGTGTTAGTCGACTGGTGTGGTCGCATCCTGGGGGACAAGATTGAGGACCCCAATGGAAATAAGACAGGCAGTCCTCGATGACGCATGACTTTCTTGGGTTATCCTGGGTGACTAACCCTCCGGGCTTAAAAATCGAAGAAAATCTCTCCAGGCACTGGGGCGGTGCAGTTCTAGACGTGACATAGGAAGGAGACAGGACAGGCTCTGAGCGTTCTCCTTATTTTACCACTAATATAAGTTACCAAGCCAATCGTGTGTGTTTTATTCCCAAATCCATCAATCGAATCCTCACGACACGTGCGGCCAGCAGTAACAGCCTGGTTGATCACCCCCTGATCCACCGGGAGGCCGTCAAAAAACTGGGCCGGGGGCGTTGCCCCCCGGAACACTCTCCAGGTAGACCAGAGAAAAATGAGAGAAGGTCGAGAGAAACGGGGGTACGGATGATAGAACGTGAGTGTGGATATAGAACGTGCATACGAATGACAGAACGTGAGTGGATGATAGAAGGTGAATGTGGATGATAAAATGTGGGAGTGCATGATAGAATGTGAAGGTAAATGATGGCAAGTGATTGTTTATAACAGTAAGAACAGTGGATCACAGTGGAGACACCATCAGTGTTAGTAATACTCGTTGAGTTTGGCTGTTATCCAGCAAAATGGGTCAGGTTATTGACCTGCTCCCTGGGTCTGGTAGGTCACGCTAGTCGTCTGGCCGACGACTAGCGTTGTAGCAATGTAGCCTGGGTCTGAGAGAAACTGCTTAGTCTAAGTTTTTTAAGGTCAGTACAGTCAGCCGGTCTGATGGTCAAGAATCGTAGGTCATTATCACGCCGCGAGCGGATTATAGAAGTGGAATTAACCAACTGTAAAGCAAATGTGATTCTTAGTGACAGTTGATGCTGGAGGGAATATGTGTGTGTGTGTGTGTTAGAGGTGAGTTGCTGGCTCACACCTTCATAATGGAGCGAAACTCTTTACTGTTGACAGATTGAAACTTTTGTTTTTATAGGCAGAAACTCTTCAATCTGGCAGTCGGATACTGTTTATTGTGTGAAACAAAAGGAGAGAGAGGAAAAGAGAGAGAGAGAGAGAGGAGAGCGAACCAGCACCACACACAAACTCATAGGACAGGTTTAATTAACGCTAAATCTGACACTTCACGAGTAATAATTATTCAGTGAAGGTCTGGCTCACAGGGAAACAACTACGCCGTGTTAATCACCAATAATTCTCTCCATTGATCTTCATTCGCTCCCCCCATCGTTATTATTCATGAAGCAGTGCTGGCCCGAAAGAATCATAAATTTACTTTGGATAAACAATGTATGATTCTACCCCCCTGAAGCCCCTCCCCCGCAGCACTGACAGACCTCTACTAGTGGCAACACTTAAATAATAACCTAATTAGGTTATTTTCGTCCGTACGCAATTAATTAAACAACCTCGAGTCGCTGAATAGGAAAATGACGTGAGTGAGATGCAGTTTCAGGGAACAAGGAACTAGCCCCACCGTCGCTACCGTGGAGCTGCGAGGCTTT
>WNWK01047077.1:0-14078 GCA_009830355.1 Cherax destructor | reverse complement strand
GATTATGAAATTAAAGTTGCTAGGGATTCAAAAACTAACCCAAAAAGTTTTTCCAGGTTTATAGAACAAAAGTTAGGGATAAGATAGGTCCCCTTAAAAATAACTTTGGGCATCTTACTGACAAGGAGAATGATATGTGCTCTATTTTTAATAATTATTTTCTCTCGGTTTTCACACAGGAAGACATTAATAATATCCCAGTAATTAATTTTTACAGAGGCCCAGAAGAAGATAAATTATGTAATATCACAGTCACTAGAGAAATGATTATGAAACAGCTGGACCGACTGAAACAAAATAAATCGCCGGGTCCTGATGAGCTTTTTGCAAGGGTTCTTAAGGAATGCAAAATGGAACTCTGTGAACCAATATCTAACATTTATAATTTTTCTCTTCAAACAGGAGTAGTGTCTGATATGTGGAAGATGGCTAATGTAATTCCTATTTTTAAAGCAGGGGACAAGTCACTACCGTCAAACTACCGCCCAATAAGCCTGACCTCAATTGTAGGCAAATTACTAGAGTCAATTATAGCTGATATTATTAGAAGCCATCTAGATAACCATAATTTGATTAATGATACCCAGCATGGATTCACGAGGGGCCGTTCCTGCCTATCTAATTTATTAACCTTCTTCAGTAAAGCTTTTGAGGCTGTTGATCACGATAAAGAATTCGATATTGTTTATTTAGACTTTAGTAAGGCTTTTGATAGAGTACCGCACCAGAGACTGTTAAAGAAAGTTGCAGCTCATGGCATTGGGGGAAAAGTGCTGTCATGGATCGAGTCATGGCTCACCAATAGGAAGCAGAGAGTGTGCATAAATGGGGTTAAATCCGAATAGGGACTTGTAACAAGTGGTGTTCCACAGGGATCAGTCTTAGGCACATTGTTATTTATAATATATATCAATGACCTTGATGAGGGAATTACTAGTGATATGAGCAAATTCGCCGACGACACGAAGATAGGTAGGATAATTGATTCAAACATAGATGTCATAGAACTTCAGGAAGATTTAGACAACATAAGAACATAAGAAAGGAGGAACACTGCAGCAGGCCTGTTGGCCCATACTAGGCAGGTCCTTCACAATCCATCCCACTAACAGAATAATTGTCAAACATAGATGTCATAGAACTTCAGGAAGATTTAGACAAACTTAATTCGTGGTCAGAAAAGTGGCAGATGCAGTTCAATGTAGATAAATGCAAGGTTCTGAAGCTCGGGAGTGTCCATAACCCAAGCACTTATAAGTTAAATAACGTAGAACTTAGCCATACAGATTGCGAGAAGGACTTGGGGGTGATGGTAAGCAGCAACCTTAAACCAAGACAGCAATGCCTAAGCGTACGTAATAAGGCAAATAGATTACTGGGATTTATATCAAGAAGTGTTAGCAACAGAAGTCCAGAGGTTATATTACAGCTTTGTGCATCATTGGTGGGGCCTCACCTAGATTGCGCAGCTCAGTTCTGGTCTCCATATTGCGGAGTGGACGTGGGTTCGTTGGAGGGCATTCAGCGTGGAGTGACTAAGTTGATGCATGGCATTGGGAATCTTCCTTACGAAGAAAGATTGAAGACCCTAAAATTACATTCACTTGTAAGACGTAGAATGAGGGGAGACATGATCGAGGTATACAAGTGGAAAATGGGTATTAACAAAGGGGATATAAATAAGGTCTTGAGGATATCTCTCCAAGAGAGAACCCGCAATAATGAATTCAAGTTAGATAAGTTTAGATTTAGAAAGGATATAGGAAAGTATTAGTTTGGAAATAGGGTAGTTGATGAGTGGAACAGTCTGCCTAGTAGGGTTATTGAAGCTAGGACCTTGGGTAGTTTCAAATTTAGGTTGGATAAATTCATGAGTGAGAGGGGTTGGATTTGAGTGGGACTCGCGCATGAGTGGGTAGAATTGTCAAAGCTTATTTCTTGGGTAGCATTGAAAATTGGGTTGAGCAAATGTTCTGTTAGTGGGACGGATTGTGAAGGACCTGCCTAGTATGGGCCAACAGGCCTGCTGCAGTGTTCCTCCTTTCTTATGTTCTTATGTTCTAAACCTAATTTTCAATTCTACCCAAGAAATAAGCTTTGAAGATTCTATTAACTCAAGTGCGAGTCCCACTCAAATCCAACCCTCTCACTCATGAATTTATCCAACCTAAATTTGAAACTACCCAAGGTCCTAGCTTCAATGACCCTACTAGGCAGACTGTTCCACTCATCAACTACCCTATTTCCAAACCAATATTTTCCTATATCCTTTCTAAATCTAAACTTATCCAATTTGAATCCATTATTGCGGGTTCTCTCTTGGAGAGATATCCTCAAGACCTTATTTATATCCCCTTATTAATACCCATCTTCCACTTATATACCTCGATCATGTCTCCCTCATTCTACGTCTTACAAGTGAATGTAATTTTAGGGTCTTCAATCTTTCTTCGTAAGGAAGATTTCTAATGCTATGTATTAATTTAGTCATTCTACGCTGAATGTTTTCTAACGAATTTATGTCCATTCTGTAATATGGAGACCAGAACTGAGCTGCGTAATCTAGGTGAGGCCTTACTAATGATGTATAAAGCTGTAATATAACCTCTGGACTTCTGTTGCTAACACTTCTTGATATAAATCCCAGTAATCTATTTGCCTTATTACGTACGCTTAGGCATTGCTGTCTTGGTTTAAGGTTGCTGCTTACCATCACCCCCAAGTCCTTCTCGCAATCTGTATGGCTAAGTTCTACGTTATTTAACTTATAAGTGCTTGGGTTATGGACACTCCCGAGCTTCAGAACCTTGCATTTATCTACATTGAACTGCATCTGCCACTTTTTTGGGTTAGTTTTTGAATCCCTAGCAACTTTAATTTCATAGTCCCGTTTAGCTTTTCTTATTCCCTTTTTAACGTCCCTCTTAATGTCAGTATACTGATTTATAAGATGACCCTCACCTCTTTTTTATGCGCCTATAAATTCCTTTCTTCTGCCCTAAAAGATATTTGAGCCTATTATTCATCCATTTTGGGTCATTTCTACTTGATCTAATTTCTTTATACGGGATAAATGTTCTTTGGGCAGCCTGTATAGTGGAAAAATAAACACATAAACAGTATAATGTGATCCTTTATTGACAACGTTTCGCCCACGCAGTGGGCTTTATCGAGTCACAGACAGATCTACCTGGAAAATAAGCAACATGGAGATATATATAGGGTACAGTCAGGTGGAGAATGCTGGGTCAGGTGGAGAAAGCTGCATGTGAGTCTTAAAAAGTAGTGTGATAGTTAAAAACATAGTGTGACTTAAAGGACCTGCAGTGTACCATTCTTGAGTTCTAGGTGGGATAGCGTTGAAGAAGTTTCTTGGCAATAGGTTCAGCTATGTTGTAGAAGCCGTTGTTCTGGTTGAAGTTGTTGGATATACAGATGAGTGATGATTCTAGGATTCTTCGGTATTGCGTGTTGTCTTCTCTGGCGATGAGTCTTGCGTTTCTGTAGTTGATTAAATGGTTGTGTAAATTTCGGTGTTGAACACAGGCATTTCTTGAGTCGTCAGATCTGCCTGCGTACTGGTGTTCTGAAATGCGTGTTTGTAGGTCTCTGGATGTTTCGCCAACGTATAATTTGCTGCAGCCATTACAAGGGATTGTGTATACCCCTGCCGTGGATTGAAGCTTTTCCTGTCTGTTACTGGTAGATCTGTCTGTGACTCGATAAAGCCCACTGCGTGGGCGAAACGTTGTCAATAAAGGATCACATTATACTGCTTATGTGTTTATTTTTCCATTGTGTCGGTATTTTATACCATTTATTTCCAGCCTGTATAGTGTTAAGAAAACTGTCATATTGATACCTCTCTTCTTCACCCCAGTCCACAGTTGATAAGTGTTCTCTAAGTCCATTATAATCTGCTAAGCGAAAATCTGGGACCATTACTGAATTATCCCTACTATCATACATCCATTCAATGCTAAAGGTAATTGACTTGTGGTCGCTTGAGCCGAGTTCCTCTGTAATTTCTAAATTATTAACAAGGGTTTCCTTGCTTGCCAGAACCAAGTCAAGTAGGTTATTTCCAATTGTAGGTTCTGTTACAAACTGCTTCAAAAAGCAATCCTGAACTACTTCTAAAAAGTCGTTAGATTCTAAATTCCCTGTCATGAAATTCCAATCAATCTGACTAAAGTTAAAGTCCCCTAGAATTACTACGTTATCGTGTCTTGTGGCCTTAACAATTTCCTCCCAAAGTAGTCTCCCTTGTTCCCTATCTAAGTTTGGAGGACGGTAAATCACGCCTAAAATCAATTTTTCACACCCCTCTGAAAATTCTATCCAGACAGACTCTCTATGTGTTAATTCAGACTTTATACCCGTTTTTATGCAACAATTTAAATGATCACGGACATAGAGTGCCACCCCACCCCTTTCCCGATACTTCTGTCTACTTGGAACAATTTAAAACCCTGAATGTGACATTCGGCAGGCAAGTCCCGATTTTTCATATTAAACCATGTCTCAGTTATTGCAAAAACATCAATATTACCCGTACTTGCAACTAATCTCAACTCGTCCATCTTATTCCTAGCACTACGACTATTGGTGTAATATATAAATAGAGACCCTCCTTTCTCTTTACCCTTCCTGCTCATCTCTGATTTTCCACTATACCTATTACTGTCCTTGTCATCTAGTGTCACTAGCTTTCCACTATCCACCTTATTCTGCCTATTACTAGTTCTCCTACAACTTATAATATTACTACACTGGGACTTCTCTGTTTTCCCCCCAAAACCCATACCACTAACTATTTCTAGTTTAAAGCCCTAACAGCTCCCTCCACTGCAGTTGCCAGTGCCCCCACCCCAGACCTGGATAAGTGAACCCCATCCCTGGCATACATGTCATTTCTGCCATAGAAGAGGTCCCAGTTGTCAATGAATGTTACTGAATTTTCCTTACAGTATTTGTCCAGCCAGCAATTGACACCAATTGCCCTGGACAGCCATTCATTTCCAACTCCTCTCCTTGGCAAAATACCACATATGACAGGGTTCCCACCCTTCTTCCTAATTATGTCTATTGCTGACCTAAACCTGCTAGTCAGGTCCTCACTCCTACGTCTGCCAACATCGTTGCCTCCAGCACTGAGACAGATAATAGGATTGCTCCCATTACCTCTCATGATGTCGTCCAGACGGCTAACAATATCCTCCATCCCAGCCCCAGGAAAGCAAACCCTCTGTCTCCTACTCCTATCAATCAAACAGAAAGCCCTATCCATGTACCTAACCTGACTGTCCCCAACAACAACAATGTTTTTACCTTCCTTTGAGTCTTTCGTCGTGACGCTCCCAGAAGTCGACTCACATTCATCGGGTAGCACGGAGAATGGGTTCGATGTTTCCACAACATTCTCCTGGGTCTTCGTTGTTTCTACCTCTCCACCCGTCCTCTTGAGCCTTAACTTTGTCCCATGCGTTTTAGCCACTGTCCAGGTTCCTTTCCTGGCTTGAGGATTCTCAACAGGAGGATTACTACGAATCCTCTTGTTTTCCTCAGTCAGTCGCTGTATCTCAAGCTTAGCTACCCTCAGTTCTTCCTTCAGCTGCTGGTAGAGTAGCTCAAGAGAGGACATCTTCTTCAGACATCTCCCGTATGAAGATAGACTTAGAGCATTGAATCTCCACTCTCTGGAGAGACGTAGAATGAGGGGAGATATCATCGAGGTGTACAAGTGGATGATGGGCATAAACAAAGGAGATATTAATAAAATACTGAGGATATCGAACCAAGTAAGAACGAGAAATAACGGATTTAAATTGGATAAATTTAGATTTAGAAAGGACATAGGCAAGTACTGGTTTTCGAACAGAGTTGTAGATGCGTGGAACAATCTTCCGATTAGGGTGATAGAGAAATAAACACATAAGCAGTATAATGTGGTCCTTTGTTGACAACGTTTCGCCCACGCAGTGGGCTTTATCGAGTCACAGACAGGTAGATCTGTCTGTGACTCGATAGAGCCCACTGCGTGGGCGAGGCGTTGTCGGTGGGGGATCACATTATACTGCTTATGTGTTTATTTTTCCATTGTGTCGGTATTTTATACCATTTATTTCCATAGGGTGATAGAGGCTAGGACCTTGGGTGGCTTTAAAAAGAGATAACATAAGAACATAAGAAAGGAGGAACACTGCAGCAGGCCTGTTGGCCCATACAAGGCAGGTCCTTCACAATCCGTCCCACTAACAGAATATTTGCTCAACCCAATTTTCAATGCTACCCAAGAAATAAGCTTTGACAATTCTACCCACTCATGCGCGAGTCCCACTCAAATCCAACCCCTCTCACTCATGAATTTATCCAACCTAAATTTGAAACTACCCAAGGTCCTAGCTTCAATAACCCTACTAGGCAGACTGTTCCACTCATCAACTACCCTATTTCCAAACCAATACTTTCCTATATCCTTTCTAAATCTAAACTTATCTAACTTGAATCCATTATTGCGGGTTCTCTCTTGGAGAGATATCCTCAAGACCTTATTTATATCCCCTTTGTTAATACCCATTTTCCACTTGTATACCTCGATCATGTCTCCCTCATTCTACGTCTTACAAGTGAATGTAATTTTAGGGTCTTCAATCTTTCTTCGTAAGGAAGATTTCTAATGCTATGTATTAATTTAGTCATTCTACGCTGAATGTTTTCTAACGAATTTATGTCCATTCTGTAATATGGAGACCAGAACTGAGCTGCGTAATCTAGGTGAGGCCTTACTAATGATGTATAAAGCTGTAATATAACCTCTGGACTTCTGTTGCTAACACTTCTTGATATAAATCCCAGTAATCTATTTGCCTTATTACGTACGCTTAGGCATTGCTGTCTTGGTTTAAGGTTGCTGCTTACCATCACCCCCAAGTCCTTCTCGCAATCTGTATGGCTAAGTTCTACGTTATTTAACTTATAAGTGCTTGGGTTATGGACACTCCCGAGCTTCAGAACCTTGCATTTATCTACATTGAACTGCATCTGCCACTTTTCTGACCACGAATTAAGTTTGTCTAAATCTTCCTGAAGTTCTATGACATCTATGTTTGAATCAATTATCCTACCTATCTTCGTGTCGTCGGCGAATTTGCTCATATCACTAGTAATTCCCTCATCAAGGTCATTGATATATATTATAAATAACAATGGGCCTAAGACTGATCCCTGTGGAACACCACTTGTTACAAGTCCCCATTCGGATTTAACCCCATTTATGCACACTCTCTGCTTCCTATTGGTGAGCCATGACTCGATCCATGACAGCACTTTTCCCCCAATGCCATGAGCTGCCACTTTCTTTAACAGTCTCTGGTGCGGTACTCTATCAAAAGCCTTACTAAAGTCTAAATAAACAATATCGAATTCTTTATCGTGATCAACAGCCTCAAAAGCTTTACTGAAGAAGGTTAATAAATTAGATAGGCAGGAACGGCCCCTCGTGAATCCATGCTGGTCAAATATATGAGTGGGAGGGGCTGGGTTTGATTAGTGTCGTGAGTACAGGAGTAAATTCTTAGGTAGTGGTGGTTTTGATAAGGACCTGCCTTGTATGGGCCAGTAGGCCTTCTGCAGTGTTCCTCCATTCTTATGTTCTTACCCTACTTGGCAGGGTGTTCCAAGCATCGAACAAAGGAAGACACTGCAACAGGCCTGCTGGCCCATATTGAGCAGGTCTTTCCCAAATCCAACCCACTTACAAAAATATTTGCCCAACCCATTTTCAGTGCTACCCAAGCAATAAGCTTTGATAACCCTTTTAACTTATGTGCAAATCCCGCTTAAATTCAACCCGTCTCACTCATGAATTTATCCAAATGAACAACTTCAAAAAATATCAAATTAGTTAAGCAGGAATGGTCCCGTTTAGTTTTCGCATTCTGTTTGGCTAAGTTCTACATTATTTAGTTAAAAAGCGCTAATGTTATGGCAATTCCCGAAGTTTTTGCGAGGCTTATTCTCCCAGCACCTGACCTCGCTTCTTATAAAAAGCCGTGTCCTGACTGTTGCCTTCATCTCGCCTCTGTCTAGTAGCCGATCAAGAGCCTCAAGATGGATTTCAGTGACCCAGAGTTGGAACTCACCAATCGTGAACTACACGACTATATAATGCACGAAATTTGCCCTTCGGAATCTTCTTGGGATCGCACCCAGCCACGATCTCCGGAGCAACAGCTTCTGTTCCACGTTGATCGTCTTTCAGACGCTCGCTTACAAGAAATTACCGAGGAACTCTTGTCCGTTCTTCAGAACGTCTTTGAGGTTCACAGCCAGTCCAGAACCTCAGTGAAAACGCAGTCCGTGACACAAATATTGGACCACCCTATGGTCCAGTGCAAGAACGATTTAGTGGTTCAGTCCAGCGTCAACGATTCATTGTTCCGGTCGAACAACAACAATCCATTGTTCCGGTCCAACTACAACGATCCAGTGAGCCATTCTGACAACAGCTTTCCAGTGAACCAGTCCATCTACAACGACCCATTGTACCGGTCCATTTACAGCGATCTGATAAACCTTTCTAAGAGTTATCCAGTGAACCAGTCCAAGTACAATAATCCAGTGAACCAGTCCAAGTACAATAATCCAGTGAACCAGTCCACGTACAATAATCCAGTGAACCAGTCCAAGTACAATAATCCAGCGAACCAGTCCACGTACAGTAATCCAGTGAACCAGTCCACGTACAGTAATCCAGTGAACCAGTCCACGTACAGTAATCCAGTGAACCAGTCCACGTACAGTAATCCAGTGAACCAGTCCACATACAGTAATCCAGTGAACCAGTCCACGTACAGTAATCCAGTGAACCAGTCCACGTACAGTAATCCAGTGAACCAGTCCACGTACAATAATCCAGTGAACCAGTCCACGTACAATAATCCAGTGAACCAGTCCACATACAGTAATCCAGTGAACCAGTCCACATACAGTAATCCAGTGAACCAGTCCACGTACAGTAATCCAGTGAACCAGTCCACGTACAGTAATCCAGTGAACCAGTCCACGTACAATAATCCAGTGAACCAGTCCAAGTACAATAATCCAGTGAACCAGTCCAAGTACAATAATCCAGTGAACCAGTCCAAGTACAATAATCCAGTGAACCAGTCCACGTACAATAATCCAGTGAACCAGTCCACGTACAATAATCCAGTGAACCAGTCCAAGTACAATAATCCAGCGAACCAGTCCACGTACAGTAATCCAGTGAACCAGTCCACGTACAGTAATCCAGTGAACCAGTCCACGTACAGTAATCCAGTGAACCAGTCCACGTACAGTAATCCAGTGAACCAGTCCACGTACAGTAATCCAGTGAACCAGTCCACGTACAGTAATCCAGTGAACCAGTCCACGTACAGTAATCCAGTGAACCAGTCCACGTACAGTAATCCAGTGAACCAGTCCAAGTACAATAATCCAGTGAACCAATCCAAGTACAATGTTCTAGTGAACCAATCCAACAAAGACACAATGAACCAGTCTTACAGCGACACGCCTAACCAGTCTTACAGCGACACGCCTAACCAGTCTTACAGCGACACGCCTAACCAGTCTTACAGCGACACGCCTAACCAGTCTTACAGCGACACGCCTAACCAGTCTTACGACGACCCACCGAACCAGTCTTTCAACGACCCACCGAACCAGTCTTTCAACGACCCACCGAACCAGTCTTTCAACGACCCACCGAACCAGTCTTTCAACGACCCACCGAACCAGTCTTTCAACGACCCACCGAACCAGTCTTTCAACGACCCACCGAACCAGTCTTTCAACGACACACCGAACCAGTCCAACAACGACACACCGAATCAGTCCAACAACGACACACCGAATCAGTCCAACAACGACACACCGAATCAGTCCAACAACGACACACCGAATCAGTCCAACAACGACACACTGAACCAGTCCAACAACGACACACTGAACCAGTCCAACAACGACTCAGGAGCTGGGTCCAGCACCAACACGGAGGAACCACATGACGCAGGAGGACCCGCACGCCAGCGCAAGACTCGCCAATGTCCTCACTGCTCCAAGCTCTACTCCTCGAAGACCAAGCTTAAGCGACACATAGAGTCCCACTCGGGTTGCAGTCCACAGGTAAGTCTTCATCTTTTTGCGACCTCGTAGACGTTAAGACCACTCGTGTAGCTGTAGAATTTATTTGTTGTTACAACTTTACACTTTCTTTTTCTGTTTATATTCACTAGTTACATCAGTCAGCCTATTGCATTATGGAGTTCGTTTTTCCCACTAACTTTTTCATTCAGTGTTTTCGTTGCCCTGTTTGTAGTTCTTGTTGATGATGAATCATAGCACATGAGTATATATGGTCTTCCTGTGGGAACAGACAACACAGTTTTATGATTCTTACTCTCGTATCTCATTAGTGATTCTTTTTATTGATGTTCTTATTTTTTTGTTCCTCTGAAGAGAGAAGGTGAGTGGTCGGTGACCAGGACTGGATTGAAACTTCTTCTGAAGAAGAACGGACGAACTGAGTGTTGAGCTTCGCATGGAGCTCTGGGCTGAGTCGTGGTGGTGCTACGCTACTTCCTTCAACATTTCTGACGCATCTTGTGAGCACGCAAGATGAAGACGCATGAACTTGGATTTACAAGACGCAGAAGGCGTTGCTTTAGTATTTACTAAATATAAACGGACGCGAATGCATGCATTTAAGACACGTTTTTTGACTTTTCTGTCCTGGGACAGAAATATTGCATGAGACGCATGACCCTGACACGTGTTCATGACACTTGTATTTGTAAATATTTAATGTAAAATATATAATAAACATCATAAATCACTTGTGTTTGTTTAACATGTTTTCCAAGAGATCAAATTGTCAAGATTGATAAAACTAATAATTTGGGCTAGTAGGCCTGCTGCAGTAGGCCTTCTGCAGTGATCATCATTTCTTATGTTCTTATATGATTTATGTTATATTATTACCAATCTTTGAGGTTCCATTCTCTTCGATAAAATGAGAAAATATTTATTTCGAGCAATTATTCCCTGTGTTTTTTTTGTGATTATGATTATCATTCCACCTTGTGGAATGATTATCCTACAATGACTTATCCGAACGCTTCTTCCTGGTATCCCACATTGACCCTCATCAATCACCCTCCCGAGAACCTTTTTTATCCTATTACCTAAAATTCGCGCAGCAATATTGTAATCGGCGTATAAAAGGGTAAACGCACGATAATTTTTTATTGTGTCTGCCTCCCCTCCCTTAGGCACAAACACCACAATACCAATACCACCATACTTCATCTTTCATCCCTTTAAAGACCCTTGTGAGGCACTCATGCAATACATTCCAGAGTCTTATATAAAAATCGCTTGGGATACCATCTATCCCCGAGGCCTTCTTTACCTTCATCCCCTGAATGGCCTCCCCTACTTCCTCTTATGTAATAGCCCTATCCATACATATTCTATCACCCTCCTCTAGTCTATTACTTATACCCCCTAGAATTGCCTCCCTATCCCCTTCATACTCCTGCCATTTCGACCAATATTTCTGAAACCACCCATCAACATAACATCCTATACTCTCCGTTGACCCTAACCTTTGTCCCTCCTCATATGCCCCTAACCCCTCATGCACTTTCATTGATAAAATCGTCATCCCAACCCTACGTTTTTGAAAGGCCCTTAAGACAGTGACAGACGGCCTATTCCCCCAAAGCACCTCGTCTACCTTCCCTTTAATACGTAGCGCATGAAACCTATCATTCTGTATATCCCTTAACTGTTGCCGTATTCCACCTACCTCCTGCTGATAATTTCCTGCCCCTTTCTCATTATAAACCCTTAACTGATTTTCAAGATATTGCTGTAACCTATACTTCAAATGACCATCTATTTTTGCCTCCCTCTTATAAAAGTCCCTGATCCCCTGCTTCGCCTGCCTATAGCACCACCTAGTTATATCCAGCTCCCGCTTCCCTTCCCTCCATAACTCATCCCACTACTCTTCGAAACGCCTTCCAGAAGCTGCCAATGCACCCCTATGATCAGAAATACCCACATCTAAACACCACTCGCACCACATTCACTGCACTCATTACATACATTCTATCCATTCTCGCAGCGCATCCCCTTCTAACAAACGTATATTCCACCTTCCAATTATCCCCCTGCACTACATCCACCAAACTAACCGCCCTTTAAACTTCCCTTAAAATTCCTAGCTCACAACCAGCCCCTCGAGGTTCCACATCCTTTCCACGAATTACGCAATTCCAATCCCCTCCAACCAAAGAAACCACAGGTAAACTACGCATATAATAAATCAAAATCTCCTTGACAAAATCCTCTTTGATCCTCTTACAGGCCACTGCCGGCATGTATACCCCAATAAAACAAACATTAATGCCACCCCAAATCCCCTCAACCCTCACCACTCCCCCCCCCCCCTTCCTCCCATCGCCGCAGGTTGAAAGGGCTAGATTCACGTATTCCCACAGCAACCTCACCCTTGAAATTCTCCGAACTGCCGCCAATACCTGATACCCTTTAATCGTAAGCCATTCCACACCTATAATTATGCTCCTGTATGAAAATGACATCCACACTCAACCTTTTTAATGTGACCTCCAGCCACCGCCGTTTAACCTCATTTTTGAGGCCATTCACATTTAATGTAAGGCACCTGAAAACGGCAATGGGGGCTTCCCTCTATGCTTCTGTAATTTTTGAACATTTACTTGGACTATACCGACCTTGAATTCTTTCTCACCATTATCAATGACATCTGATATTTCTCCTGTCTTGTCAATGAGTCTTTTCCCCTCAATCCCCCCCATCCTACTCCTGCCACCTCCTTTTCCACCCTTAGCAACCTCTACCCAAGTTTTTTTTTTACCCTTTGAGCTAGGGTGAGGACATCGTCCTCCCCTGCTCCACTAGGGCGTTTCCGAGAGAACTCCACGGCTTGCTTGTCACCACCCTTTTCCTTCGGAGGTAGATGCACCTCCGACAGCTGACCCCTACCCGTTTCCCCAATCATATCAAGTGCTTCTCTACAGACCATAGAATTTACCTCCACCATGCCCTCACTTCTCCCAACACTGGCACTCTCTCCATTCTGAGTGGACAAAGCACCCAAAGGACTATTCAACAAATCCTTAAAGTCGCCTATCACAGGATCCTCTAGACCCATTGCCAACTCCATCACCTCATGACTCTCATCACTTGCAGATTCATGTGACCCCACCACCTCTGTGGGTAAAGTACACACCTTGTCCGTTTCACTGTCCACCTCGTCACTCCACCTGCCCGGTGATACCACGCCTACGTCCTGTTGCTGCCTCTGCATTTCGTTAGCCTTCCTGTCGCCCTCAGAGCCAGTATACCATTCCTGATGTATGTGTTGATTGCAGTCTTTTGCCATGTGACCTGTTGACCTTCTGCAGTGATCATCATTTTTTATGTTCTTATGTGGTTTATGTTATATTATTGTTATGTAAAAGGACACAAATGCAACTAATGTGTGACATTTTATTGTGGCAACGTTTCGCTCTCCAGGATCTTTTTCAAGCGAAACGTTGTCCTTTTACATAACATATTGCCGGTAATTCTACCAATATTAATACATGTTATATTATTACCAATCTTTGTGGTTCCATTATCTTCGATAAAATGAGAAAATATTTATTTTGAGCAATTATTCCCTGTGTTTCTTTACAACAAATAGACGCTGTTTGGAAGGTGTTATTATTGCAACTAGCAACACCATTCTTCACATAGGTTTCAAAATTCTCACCAGAATTACCTTTCTCAAACCAGACACAGCTATGAATTATTTCCAACGGCAGGCTTCTTTGTGAAGAACATTCTGATGGGCAACTGAGACCGTTTCCTCTTCATATCTACAGAGTTTTGTAGGGTGATGGACCAGGTACTTCGGCTCATTCAGTGCCCTGGTGATGGACCAGGTGCTTCAGCTCCTTCAACGCCCTGGTGATGGAACAGGTGCTTCTCATCCTTTG
>WNWK01047076.1:0-14078 GCA_009830355.1 Cherax destructor | reverse complement strand
CCCCTAAAGATCTTAACCTATTATTCATCCTTTTTTGGGTCATTTCTATTGATCTAATTTCTTTATAGGGGAAAATTTCTTTGGGCAGCCTGTATAGTGTTGAAAACTGTCATATTATCCTTTTCGTTACCCCGCCCACAGTTATAAGTGTTCTCTAAGTCCATTATAATCGGCTAGCGAAAATCTGGGACCGTTACTGAATTATCCCTACTATCATACATCCATTCAATGCTAAGGTAATTGACTTGTGGTTGCTTGAGCCGAGTTCCTCTGTAATTTCTAAATTATTAACAAGGGTTTCCTTGCTTGCAGAACCAAGTCAAGTATTTTATTTCCCTTGTAGGTTCTGTTACAAACTGCTTCAAAAGCAACCCTGAACTACTTCTAAAAATGTTGATTCTAAATTCCCTGTAAAAGAAATTCCAATCAATCTGACTAAATTTAAAAGTCCCTAAATTACTACGTTATCGTGCCTTGGGGCCTTACAATTTCCTCCCAAAGTAGTCCCCCTTGTTCCCTATCTAAGTTTGGAGGACGGTAAATCACGCCTAAAAAAAATTTTTTCACACCCTCTGAAAATTCTACCCAGACAGACTCTGTATGTGTTATTTCAGACTTTATACCCGTTTTTATGCAACAATTTAAATGACCCACGGACATAGAGTGCCACCACCCTTCCGATACTTCTGTCTACTTGGAACAATTTAAAACCCTGAATGTGACATTGGCGGCAAGCCCCGATTTTCATATTAAACCATGTCTCAGTTATTGCAAAAACATCAATATTACCCGTACTTGCAACTAATCTCAACTCGTCATCTTTTTCCCTAGCACTACACATTGGTGTAATATATATTTAAAGACCTCCTTTCTTTTTACCCCTCCTGCTCATTTCTGTTTTCCACTATACCTATTACTATCCTTGTCATCTAGTGTCACTATTTTCCCACTATCCACTTTATTCTGCCTATTACTAGTTCTCCAGAACTTATAATAACTACCTGGGACTTCACTTTTTTCCCCCCAAAACCCATACCACTAACTATTTCTAGTTTAAAGCCCTAACAGCTCCCTCCACTGCAGTTGCCAGTGCCCCACCCCGGGACGTGGATAAGTGAACCCCATCCCTGGCATACATGTCATTTCTGCCATAGAAGAGGTCCCAGTTGTCAATGAATGTTACTGAATTTTCTCAGTATTTGTCCAGCCGAATTGACCTTGCCCCGGACAACCATTCATTTCCAACTCCTCTCCTTGGCAAAAAACCACATATGACAGGGTTCCACCCTTCTTCCTAATTATGTCTATTGCTGACCTAAACCTGCTAGTCAGGTCCTCCTCCTAGTCTGCCAACATCGTTGCCTCCAGCACTGAGACAGATAATAGGATTGCTCCCCTTACCTCTAATGATTCGTCCCGACGGCTCAATATCCTCCATCCCAGCCCCAGGAAGAAAACCCTCTGTCTCCCACCTTCATTCAACAAAAACCTATCTATGTACCTAACCTGGCTGTCCCCAACAAACAATGTTTTTACCTTCCTTAGTGTCATTCATGGTACGCCCCAGAATCGACTCACATTCATCGGGTGCACGAGAATGGGTTCGATGTTTCCACAACATACTCCTGGGTCTTCGTTGTTTTTACCTCTCCACCCCTCCTCTTGATCCTTAACTTTGTCCCATGCGTTTTGGCCCCTGCCCAGGTTCCTTTCTTGGCGAGGATTCTCAACAGGGGGTTTACTGCATCCCTTGTTTCCTAGTGTGTTTTGTATCTCAAAGCTCCCCTCAGTTTTTCCCTTTCTTTAAAGGGGTAGCTAAAGAGGGACATCTTTTTGTTTCCCGGACAAAAAGACATGTTTTCCCTGGTTAAGTCAGGCCCACCCCCCAAAAAAGAAGGTCCAAACTAAACTTGTTTTAAACAAGTTGTTTACTCTGTCATCAATATTCACATACCCAATTTCATCCAATTGGCATCCCAAAATATTTTTTAAAGCTTTACACTTTTTTTTGTTTTTTGAAACTTTTGCTCTTTTTAAGAATTGAACATATGTGCAGAATGCATCTGGAGAATGACTGCACCTTTTGATGTTTTCATTTTTGATTGTCCCTCAGGTGAGCTGAACTGAATGCTGGTTTGTGAGCCCCTATTTTTATTTTTGCCATGAAAAACCCCAGAACAAAATCACATCAGTCTTTCTTGAAAGTGTTAAAAGTGTTGACCATATAAGCGTTCGGGGATAAAAATTTTTTTTTTAAATTTTGTTTATTAAAAAGTTTTGGGGAAATGGTGCTTTTTTCCCCAGGAACCGACAAAGTGAAATTTTGTTCATAGTGTAATCTATGTTTCCCCTGTGCCTCGCTACATGCTGTCACAGTCGCCCCTTCAAGAAGTATCCTACGACCCCCCGCTGGGAAATTTAGTCAATCGTGTTAGAAAAACCCAAACATGGTGTTATAAAGACTCCTCTAAACAGCCTTGCCGCTGTAAAGACTTGCTTGCAGGTAAAATTTTCCCATCCTCCATTAAAGACTCCTTCTTATAGTCTGCCCCGACGATTGAACACCCAAACGACCGACGACACAAAGACACTATGCATGGACAAATTTAAAAAGATCAAGAGGACGGAGGGAAAGGGGAGAATCCGGCAAGGAATCTTTTGGGGAAACATAAAACCGATTCTCCATGTTACCCGATGAATGTGAGTCGACTCTGGGAAATCACAAACGACCCCAAGGAAGGTAAGAACATTGTTCTTGTTGGGGATAGTAAAATTAGGTACATGGATGGGGCCTTTTGTTTGAAAGAAAAAAGTGGGAGACAGGGTTTGCTTTCCTGGGGCGGGGATGGAGGATATTGTTACCCGTCTGGATGCTCATGGGGGGTAAGGGGAGCAACCCTATTATTTGTCTCTCTGGAGGAAATTGATGTTGGCAGAGGGGGAGGGACCTGACTAGCAGGTATAGGTCAGAATAGCCAAATTGGAAAAAGGGTGGGAACCCTGTCATATGTATTTTGCCAGGGGAGTTGGGATAAAGGGCCCCAGGCATGGTGTAAATTACTGGCTGGACAAACATTAAGGATTGCAGTCCATTTTTTGCAACTGGGACCTTTTATCCCGAAATAAATATCCGGGGGAGGGGGTTCATATCCGGGCGGGTGTGGATTTTCTTGCTAGCTCAGTTGAGGGTGTTGTTGGACTTTAAACTGGAACCACGGGGGGGGACAAAAACACCCAGACCATGGAAAAATAGGGGGCCACAGCCCTCCGGAGGAGAGGTTTTTAGTGCCGGGAAAAAAAAAGTGGCAGGAAATAACAAAATTTTGCCCCCAATCAATCATTTCGGGAGGGAATCACAGTCAGTGGCCCCCCACTCCATTCAAAGATATTAGACCGGGAAAAAAAGCCCCTCCCCTCCAAACCCAACTACATTCATCTTTCTTTTGGGTCTAAACCCGCAACAAACAACAAGGTCCCTTCATTGTGGACTGTTTACAAGTCTGCTACGTTTTTTTTAAAGAGACCCAAATAAGAGATCATTTGGGACAATGAAATATGGATCCTAAAACCCTATCAGGTGTGACAGGTGAACAGGAAAAAGGGGGGTTTTATTTTTAAAGTCACTTTTGTTCAGAACTACTAAATGCCTCAAATGATGGTTGAAATTGAAAAAAGGTCGAAATCAAAACCTGGTCATCGTGGTTGTCACAAGGGTCCCCGTCCCAAAAATTTCCCAGAACAGCTTCGAAAATTAACCCTGTCTGGAAAATTTTCCCAGCCCCCCCCCAACATCTTGCTCGGGGGGATTTAACCTCAGGCACCAAAAATGGGGGAACATTGAAAACAATGTGTGCAAAATCCCCAGTGGCAGCTCAGATGAAAATTCACATGCATGAACTTTTAAATCTCTGCAAAGTTCACCTTAAACCAGCAAATAGTAGAGCCACAAGATTAGAGAATATGCGGGACCTCATCTTCACCAACAATGATGATCTGATACGAAATGTCATCATATCAAAAACAATAACAATACAACATAATGAGTCCAAAGGCATGAGGAGAGATCAACAAAATTGATCAGGGGGGAGCTTTCTCCCAAAATTTAACTTCAATAACAAAAACATAAGGGGGGAAAGTAAAACCAAATCCTAATGATATAAACTGGGAAGATTCTAACATCACGGATCCCAACCTATGTCTAGAAAAAATTAACTCTGGGTAGGGGTTTGTCAAGGCAAATTCCTTGGAAAAAGGAGAAGATGCAAAATAGAAAGAGGCGCTCCTATACAGACGAAAAAGAATAAGGAGGGGGCAGGGGGCCCAAAATCTCTGAAATCGGGGAGAAATAGTCAGAGTAGCAAACATCGAACTAAAAATTAAAGGGAAACTTACAGGAATCAAAAACCGGGGAACAAAAACCATAAAAGAAATTGAAAAAACCCTAAATATTTCTTTTCCCCTTTAAATCAAAGTCAGAACAACAAATATTGGGCCCTACTTAAACGGGGTGGGTCCACACAGATGCAAAGGGAAAAGGTGAGTTTTAAAAACAGTATGACTCAGTCTTTTAGCGAGCCACAAAAAAAATCAAAAATAAAAGATTTTTTGGGGTGACACGAACTTGGCAGTCATGCCCATCTGACATTACACGCCCAAAATTGAAAAAACCAAAAAATGACATCCTCCAGGCCCCGCTCATGGAACTCCGTGTTCATCAAAAACTGTAAAAGCCCCCTTCCCTGCCCCAACATCCTATGGGAGGGGCTGAACACTGGGGTCTCTCCACTACTAAAAAAAACGCAAGCTCCCAAAAGGGGGGGAGAAACAAAAGAACTACGACCATTTTAACGTCCCCTATCATAAAAATCTTTGAAAGGGGTTTTAAAAGCAAGATCCCCCTCGTCCCCTCAATTACAACCCAGGGCGCATGGGTTTGAGCAGGCCCTCCTGTCTGCCCCAAATATGGGCCCTACGACAAAGGGCCTGGATGCTCTAGAAATAAACAGTAGATGTTTTAACAGATTTTGCAAAACCTTTTAAATGTGACCATGGTGTAATAGCAAAAAATGGGGTAAAAGGGAAAAACAGGAAAAGTTGGTAGTGGTCATAATTTTAACATGGAACACAAAAAAGTAGTAGCAACAGAGTAAAGTCTGGGCAGCTACTGTGAAAAATTGTTCCCGGCACAGTACTTGCTCCCCCCCTATTCCCCATCCTCATATCAGACATTACAGGGGTTAAGCCCGGTTTCTTCCCTTTCAGATGACACCCGTCTGTATGACATTCCCCTTGAAAATTTTAAGACTCCCCAAAAAAATAAACCAAATATTTCAAATGAAGCAATGATGGGAAAATTTAATTCTCAGATACGGAAAACGTAAATAAACTCTCGGGGACAAAACTAATTCCCAACCACAATAAAGGGGAAAAATAATGTCAAAGACCTGGGGGTGATCATGTCAAAGGGTCTCACCTTCAAGGAATAACAATGTACAAATTCATCTCTCAACATGAACGTAGATAAGTTGTTTAGGGAGAAATTTGTGTAACCGCTAAGTTGTAGGGAGGCAGGCGGTTAATATTTTGACATTTGGGAATACAAGATGATGATCAAACTAAATCAAATTTTGATCGGCATATGGTCACTGTTTGAACCTAGGGGAATTGCCATTTTGGGAATATAGAGTAGACAATATAATAACCTATGTGACATGTCAAGATATTTTTTGGGTAAGGTAGATACCTTATACTAAAAATTTCCAAATTTTTGTAAAAAAAAAAAGATATAAACAAATTAATTTAAACCCTATCGTTATAAGGGAGCACGATAGGCATGTTTGGGAAACTTAATGTGAACAGCGACTGATTTTAGGGCCGGCGTTTGGGCGGTATTTGACAGTTTGGGAAAAATATTCAAACAAATGCAAATTATGAATCGGCTTTATGACAGTATAAAACCCCTAGGAATGTAAGATATCTTATTATGAACAAGAAAAAAATTGTACTAAAAATTTCCTAAATTTGCTTGTAAAATAAAATTTAAGATAATAATAATAATAATAACAATAATAATAATAATAATAATAATAATAATAATAATAATAATAATAATAATAATAATAATAATTTATTGTGACAGGTACAATGATACAGGTAGACAAGATATATTTCCTTAATGAGATGTACATGTCAAAGCCCCTAATATGTTTATTGGGGGATTCTAAGATACTTTATTCTAGACTACATGGTAAAAGTTATGGTTGACAATTTATAAAATAAGTATAATTGCATAAGTTATAAAGTTTGAATATAAGTTGAACATGTCAATTAATTGCAGCAATGCAACTAATTGAGGGGATAACAATTTAAAACAATTAGTAGCATTGCAGTTTCAGTTTACGTGGTCATTATAATGTAAATGTTAGGTAATAGTTAGCTTATATGTATTATTATAACAGGTTTTTACATTTATGATTAGTCAGGTTTTTACATTATGATTATTCTATTTGTTGAGAATGTTTGATATTGAATTTAGCTTTGGGTGAGAAGGTGATTTTTTTGCATCGTTTTGAATTTTTTTTTTTTTTTATTAAAAACAGTACAGACAAGTATAGACAAGAAGAGTTACAAAGGGAAAAAAATATGTATGTGATAATATAATAATTATACACTGTCTTAATCCAACACATCAGCAGGATAGAAATTTTTACATTTCTATTCGAAACCCGTTACATCATAACCCCCCCAAATTTCGGAAACACAACATTCAAAAAAAGAAAAACTATAACAAGCATAGTATTATGTCACTAAATACAATTACAAACCAAGAACCCCCCTCCCGGGGCACCGTACCACGTGCCCCGTAGCTGGACCCCCCGCAGCTCCACAGTACAAATCAGAGGGAAACCCCAACTTAATTATTTGGGGTGAGACAAAAACAGTTTTTCTCAACATAATATATCATACTCCGGAACTCTAAACATTAACATCTAACCATTTTACTTTAAAATGTTAATACCGTATTTCAAAAAAAAAAAAACTTTACATCTTATTGAAAACGGTACATACAGGAATAAAAACAATAAAAGGGACCTAATATGAATGGAAATTATGTTCAACAATGCTTTTAATATTACAACACGCCGACAACACCCCCTAATACATTTACAAATCAAAATCAACCGTACCATGTATACTATTTGACCATACATAGATGTTGTTCGTTTGCCTTAGTATTACATGTTGTCGAAACACATTTTTTGTTCAATACAAATTATTTTTGTCGACACTCGACTCCAGTCCAACTCATGTATGTTACATAGGGATCAAGAAGCACCTAAGTTTATGTCTCCAATCATTACAAAACATTCGAGGCTACAAAACACAATTCTCCTACTACAGGTTTTGGGTTCAGGGTTTTTAAATACCATCCAAGGTTAATTGCCAAAACTCTCCACATGCTTTGGCGTGCTCCCTAACAAAAAAACTAGGTGTCCTTTTGATATCATCAAAAAAACCTTAGGTTCTCTGGCATTAGATCTCTTATGCTCTTAATTCTCCCCCCTTACTAGGACACAAAACACCTAACTAAACCTCAGTACATATTACCAGTATACTTCAAAACACATAAGAAATTTTAACACATGACCAAGAAACTAAAAGAATCATAGCCAAAAAAGTATACTATGTTCTATCCATCAGATATACAATTTGGGAAATCTCTCCATGTTGTCACTTCGCACAATCTGAATCGGTCCTATGAAAGGCCACAAAAGTAACGCAAACAGAGGATATAACCCATTTGGCACAATGGGTTTTCACTGTCTCTGAAAGTCTTGGGCCCAAATAGCCCGATTTGAATATCCAACTCTAACCTCTATACTACTATAAGACCGACTTCTCCATGAAAAAGAAGTTTACCTACCACTTAATAACTAACAGTTCCACCAAAATGATAAAACCATGCACTGTCTCCATTTTGAACTCTCCCCCCCAGTCTGAGTCAACGATCACACCGAGAACCAAACCCCCGGGACCAACTACAGGCCCCTTCCCTTAATCCTGGGCCCAAATCCACATCTTGCACACCCTTTTCACTAGCGCACTTCAAAACATAAAATGAAAAAACCCTCCCCCTCCCCGGAGCCCAAAAGCCCACACGCTCCGTCATGGTACCATTCAACACGGTGGATGTCAAAACTCCTTTAATACATCCATCGTTAGATGTCTATATCCCAACGAAAGTCTCCTCCCCACCCATGCCCAAACCTTCACGATTTCTACATTTCGTTCTGTAAACCACACGCCAGTGCCCTGATGCTGCACTTCTAATCCCCCTGCACCCCCCAAGAAACATATAAAAATCGAGTCCCAAGTACGAAACCGATCGTCGGACCCGCATCCGGGAAAAATCCCATTTCCTCTAAACTTAACGCCCTAAGCATTGCCAATCCCTCACCGCCTACCTGTCGTAGGACGCCCTTTAAACCAGTTCATCACCCTTACTAATTCTTCCACAAAAGTATACGACATGGTAGGCCGTTTCCGGCCATCCACACCGTACACAGTTTTGATCCCGAGTCACACCCATGACATACAACTGCGCCTTAGACGCTAGGATGCCATGAAGGAAACGGAATCCAGCTTTGAACCCGAGGTTGCAACCGCAATCTCTTGAACCAATACCAAGGCTTCCAATGGTAACCCGGATAAACCTCCTCACCAATGACCTCACCCACGTACATACCAATATTATCCAGTTTAAAACCTTACCCTCTTGGGGTTTTGTGCTACCAATAGATGCCGCAACATGGCTTCACACAACATTAAATCCTTACCCACCCACCACCTTCTAACCTCTCTCATTACTGCGTCAACCCTCGCCCCCTAACTCCGCCTCGTCAGATATTCCCCGCACATAAATACCAACAAACGCCCATGTACCGGTATTGAAATAAATGGTATAAAATAATGACACAATGGAAAAATAAACACATAAGATCTATTACCCCTCCCCCGCATTTTCGGATAAACAGACACCTGGGAAAAGAGCAACATGGAGATAAAATGGGGAAAGTCAGGTGGGAGAATGCTGGGTCAGGGGGAGGTAGTGAGTCTTGTGGATAGTTTAACATAGTGACTTAAAAGGACCTGGGAACTTGGGTTTTAGGTGGGGTAAAGCTGAAGAAATTTCTTGGCAAAGGTTCAACTTCCCAAAGGTTCTACAACATAGCTGAACCTATTGCCAAGAAACTTTTCAACGCTATCCCACCTAGAACTCAAGAATGGTACACTGCAGGTCCTTTAAGTCACACTATGTTTTTAACTATCACACTACTTTTTAAGACTCATGCAGCTTTCTCCACCTGACCCAGCATTCTCCACCTGACTGTAAATTCTATATATATCTCCATGTTGCTCATTTTCCAGGTAGATTCGTTCAGACTTCGATAAAGCGCATCAAGTGCGGGCGAAACGTTGTCAATAAAGGATCACATTATACTGCTTATGTGTTTATTTTCCATGTACCGGCATTAACCCCATACCTCCCTTTAGCTATTTTTATCATGACGACATCCTTCCCCAACCAATGTCGACGGAATCCCCATATAAAATTCAAAACTCTCCTCTGTAACCTCAGTACATCCTCCGTCAGTTTTGAATTGGGGTACAGGCAGGTTTTTGGCAGTTGACAGGTAAATGAATTCCAAATTTTCGTGCCTTTATATGCATTGAGTTTTTACATAGTGTTAGATGGACACGGGGAACATCGAGGAGTGATCTGTGTCTATGTTGGTGGTCATGTGTCCTGTTAAAATTGGTAAGGAGAAGTTTGAGTGGTGGGTTAATATTTGCATAGAGTGTTCTATGTATGTAATAGGCACAGTAAAAAGTATGGATGTCTTGTATGGTGAGTAAGTTTAGGTTTTTGAATATTGGTGGAGTATGTTGTCTGAGTGTGAATTTGTTATCATTCTAACTGCTGCCTTTTGCTGTGTTATTAGTGGTCTGAGATGAGTTATTGATGTAGAGCCCCATGCGCAGATTCCATAGGGTGAGGCAAGGGTAAATGAGTGAGGATATAGGGTAAGGAGAGCTGGGTTGTGGAACATAGTACCGTATCTTGGATAGTATTCCCACGGTCTTTGAGACTTTCTTGGAAATTTGTTGTATATGTGTCTGAAATTTGGAGGCCTACTGTCAAGATGGATTCCTAAGAATTTTCCTCTGAGTTTTGCGATAGGGACCCGTTTATCATTATGTTAAGTGGTGCGTTTGTAACTCTGTTCCCAAACTGGATAAAATAGGTTTTATCATTGAGAGTAAGTTTGTTGGTCATCATCCAGGTAGATATTTTCATTTTCTGCAATTCAGTATTTGCAGTGTTGGCTAGTATGTTTGGGCTAGGGTGCAAAAAATTTTAGTGTCATCTGAAAAAAGTAGGGGTTTGAGTAGTTGAGATGCATTTAAAAATGTTAATGTAAATGAGAAAGAGTAGGGGGCCAAAAACATTTCCCCTGGGGGACCCCTTTACGGTAATATTTTTGGCGGTGGAGCTAGCCCCCTTTTGGGGCACATATTGGTTTCTGTTGCTTGGGGGGTTTTTGGGGGGTATTTGGGGGGGAGGTCCTTTTATCCATAGTGTGATAATTTTGGGTTTAACAGATCATGGTCAACTGAAAAAAAAAAGCTTTACGTAAATCAGTGAAGATTCCCATGGGATTTTTTTTTTCGGGGGCGGTGTAAATTATTTCAACATTTTATAATGGCATCTTTTGTATTTTTACTAGGGGGGGAACCAAATTGACAGTGGTTGAGTACGCTGGGGAGGTGAGGTAGGAATATAGTTGTTTATGAATTAATTTTTAAAATTTTTTTTGGAAAAGAAGGGGTAAAAGAATCGGCCTGTAGTTTTGGGTCTGTTTGACTTTTATGTTTGGGGGCCCCTCGAAATTTTTTGAGTTTTGGGGGGGGAAGGGTAGGGATTCAAGGGATTTGTTAAAGAGGGGGGGGCAATAATTGGTGAAAAAAAACTTGAGAGGTTTTTTTTTGTATATAAATGGTAAAAAAGTTATTTAGGTCACCTGTTTTTTTTTTTAGTGTTTATTATAAGTGAAACTTTTTTGGGTTGGTTGGGGTGGGGAAAAGTGTTTTCCCCGGGTAGGTGCCAGTGAGATAGTCGTTGGGGGGGAGTATTTAAAGGGTTTTTTCTTGCCAGTTTTTTTTCCTATGGTGGAAAGAAATCTTGGGGTTTGTTTGCTGTTTCAATAGGTGGGAGTGGGGGGTTTATCGGGTTTTTTTTAGTTTTTATTGTTCTTTTTTTTGGATATTTTTTGGGTTTTTAGAATTTCAGATAGGGGTTTTTCCCGGTTTTTTTATATCCCCTTTTAAGTTATGTAATCTGTTCTCATAGAAAAATTTTTTTTTCCCCTTTTTATCAGACTCGTTAGGTTTGATAGTACGTTTTGTTTGCTATCTTGTTATTTGCCCCATTCTGTACTTTTTTTCATAAAAGGGGCTTTATATTAATGGATTTGGGGGATGCTGGGGGGGTTTAAAAAATATTTAATCTTTTTTTTTTTGATTTGTTTAGTTTTTTTTTTGGGAATGCTTGTTATGAGGTATTGGGTCTTTTTTTAAAAAAAATTTAAAAGTAGATATAAACCCAAATGTCAATTGTTAACCCCTTTTTGGGGGCCCCCTGCCCCCCGGGCCCTTTTTGTATCCATATGCCTTTTCGCTAACCCCCCCCCAGGATGGTATGGGGTGCACAAAAACCAGCCACTTGGTGGCAAAAAAAAAAATCCTCTGTGGATAATTATTTAACGGTCTTTGGTGGGGCCGGTTACGTACTCAGGTGGGGGGGGGGGGTCCCCTTTTTTGGGGCGGGAAGGGGGGCCACCGGGGGTAATCGGAAACTTTTCCCCAATTTTTTCTTTATTTATAAAAAAGGCTTTTTTTCCCCCTTTTTTTTATCGCCCCGCCTTGGGCAACAAATCTTCCTCGTTTATAGATTACCCCTCGAGAAGTCGGGTGATACGGCTTATGCTGTCAGTGGCCCTGATAAACCCAACGAAGAAAAAAAAGACCTGGCAAAAAAATGTCAGTGACGCTGATAAATCCAACAAAGAAGAACCTCGGAAAAAAAAACGTATCTTGAAAAAAAAGAGGGATACAAGAATAATTTACACGAACGAAAAGGCCCACATTGTTGCAAGGTTTTTGAGTTGGGTTTTTTTTGGTTGGGGTTTTTTTTTCCCCTTCTTTTTTGATCTTTCACCGGGATGCAACTCAAAAAAGTGAACTAACACTGAGTCCCTTTTTGCAGGTGAAGAGAGGCACTTGTAAAAAACCCCCCCACACCCCCCACCCCAAGGAAAAAACCCCGGGGTTTTTTTTGGTTAAAAACCGAGGGGCTACATTCCCACTTCATTTGAAAATATATTAATAATAAAATGTTCTGCGGATTAATTAATTGAGTTATGGGTACAAAAAAACCATCCAGAAATTGAAAGTTTTTTACACCATAATACATCATAAAGTATTTACAAATACAAAAAAAAAATTTTTTTTTCCCTTTTTTACATAGAAGTGAAAGGGGATTCCCATGCCACATTAAGGGCAGCTTAATCTAATGGTTATAGATATGTACAAAATTTTTGGGGAAAAAATTGAGATTTTGGGGCTTGTTTAAATATTGTTGGGATTACAATATGATGATATTCAGGGAAATTTTCAATATGGTGATACTATATTTAAAAAGTGTTTAGTAGAATGGTAGTTAATAGAAAAAAATTGAAATTATTTTAAGGGAAAATAAATTGAGCATTTTTGAAAGAAATTTACAGAATGCATATTTAGTTTAGAGTGAGTAGGTGGTTATATAATAGGAATATAATAAAAAAATTAAAATTATTTTGGGGGAAAATAACACTGAACTTTTTTAAAAAGTAAAAAAATTTTAGAACAAATAGAAAAAAGGGTTATTTTATGGGAAAATAACTTTTATTTTTTTGAGTATGAGATTTATTTGGGGGGTGAGTATGGGGTTTTTTGAGAATTTTTAAAAAATGATTTTCAAAAATTTTTTTAGTATTTACAAAAAATAAACCAGACGGGGCCCCCTTTTGGGCAAAAAAATTTTTTACATAGGTTGATATTTTTTGGGTAACAAAAAGGATCTGTGCCTTGTGTTGGGGTCATGGGTCCTTTTAAAAAGTTGGTGAGGAAAATTTTTTAGCGGAGGGTTTATATTAGAGTGTAGAGTTCTATATATGTAGTAGAAACAAGAATAAGTGTAAAAAGTTTTTTATGGTGAGGTTTTATTTTTTAATATTGGGGGGAGTATGCTGTTTTAGAGGGGGAATTTATCATTCTGACTGCACCCTTTTTCCCCCGGATATGGTCTAAGGGGATTTTTGTTGGGGCCCCCTTTCCGATTCCATAGGTGAGAAAAGGGGAAAAGGGGTAAAAGGGAAAAAAGGGGGGGCTGTTTGGGGGGCACATAGGTGTATCTTTTTTTTTAAAATGCCACTTCTTTTTGGGTTTTCTTGGGGGAAAATTTTTTTTAAAAATGTATGTATGTTTGGGAAAATTTTTTTCAACTGTCAATGTGGATTCCAGGGAAAATTTTCCCCCCGTGGGTTTTTTTTTTGGAAGATATTAAGAAAATTAGGTTACATTCCATTTGGGTTTTTTTAGATATCATTTAGTTAATTTTAAAAAAAGACTAATTTGGGAAATTTGGTTTGGGTTACATAACCTGAAAAAATCACATATCTTTGTTCAATTTTTTAGGGGGGAACACACTTCAGGGGCTGGCACATCAAACCCAAAAATTTTTAAAAGGGCTGCAGAAAACAATATGAAGTTCAATGATGAGAAATTTCAAACACTCCCGGGGAAAAAGTGGGGGAAATTAAAAAATTTATGGGGGATAAAACAAATTCCAACCAACAGTAGAGCGAAACATAATTCAAAATTTTTGGGGGTGATCATGACAGAGGATTCCCCTTCAAGGACCATAACAAGAACGCATCTGCCAAAAAAAAGACAGGATGGATAAAAACCCCTTTAAA